>KK112617.1:437654-594588 GCA_000611955.2 Stegodyphus mimosarum | reverse complement strand
TTCCACAACAAAATAATAAAATATTTAAAAACAGCATATCTTTAGGATTCTAATAGAGTGTTACTGGTTACCATTTTTTTTACATTCGCTGTATTATAATTTTAAAAACTGGCAGCTCGCGCGGTCAGCATCTTGAAATAGTTTTCATAAACTAGAAATAAATAGTTTCTTACATTAAAGTCTCAATGAAATCATTATATAATTTTTTGTTTTTTATGAAAAACGAAAAATTATATAATGATTTCATTGAGACTTGCTAGTTTAATTTCATAAAAATATTTAATATTTCTGATTATATACCTCATGATTTTAATACATTTTTTAAAATTAATAGCATTAAAAATTATAAAAAAATATTCTTAAGAACTGCGTTTATAGTTTTAAAGCTCTTAGTTTGTTTCTCAGTATCCTTTCAAATTAAATCTGAAATTCTAATATTATATGAATCTGAAATTCTAATATTATATGAATCTGAAATTCTAATATTATATGAATCTGAAATTCTAATATATATATGGTCTAAATATATTAGACCGTTGGAATGGCAAGACGCCGGAGCACGCTGAAGCAAAAGCACTTTTTCCGACACTGACATCACATTGTTTATTCATTAAAATTGAAAGATAAATATATTATATCACGTCGTAGGCGCCTGGGGCATAAAATTGTTTTATTTCAAACTCTTTGCAACTTCTCGCGTTAAAATTGCTGACTTTCTTAATCAAGCACTCATTAAATTTGTACTCATTATGAAATAAATAAAAAACAAATTTAAAATTCAGAATTCAAGCTTCGTGATGCACATGTTCGAATGGAGTATTACGTGTGTTAAAATTTGGATGGTTTTAGGTGCTGTAGTTCTCTGCAAGGAACATACATGCAGGTTGTTACTATTTCATTTATTTTAATAACACAGGGCGACGACATTTGGTGGTAACAATCTGAAATGTGATTAGGAGAAAGAGTGAGTTTTCAGACTAATAGCCTCCCCCTAGTGGTAAAAATAGGAAGAGCTTTATGCTTTCCAAATCGAAGCTTTTAAAATTTAAATTCATTTTTGAACTGAGCTTTAGTATTATATATAAGAAAAAATAACTTCTGTGAGCTGGAAATTGTAAAGATTATCGGTACGTAAAAAGAGAAAAAAATACTTTATTTATTTTTAATGATATTTTTAATTTTTTTTGTAATTTTTACATGTTTTAATTTAGAAACGTTTGATGGCAAAATTTTTTCCAGTTCCAAATTGCACTATTTTTGCTAAGATCGAGAATATATATTCCAGAAATTTCGTATTCAAACACAAAAATTTAGAGCATTCGAAAGATACGTCTTCTAGATGCTTGTGGCTACACTATCATCATCTGAAATGTATTGGGCTTATTTTTATGTAATACTGTTTGGGGAATATAAGTAAATATGATGCTGATATGCATAAGTAAAAATGAAACCACTGTATTGAAGCCGCTGTCCAGAACAAAAGATTTGATTAACAATCTTCTTGCCATTTAGAAATTTTAAAATATTATTAGTTATCATACTGGTTTGCTTTGTTATGTATATTGCTAGAAACAAATATGATGTTATACTTTGAAAGGTTCAGTAAAGTTACCGCTTCGCTGACTATGAATTATTGATTTCCTGTGCCATTGCATTTTATTATAATTTTTTTCCTTTTCCCATGACACAAAATGCTAATAACGATTTTGATTTAAGTACCACGTTTTGCACTAATAAAGTAATACGAAAATGGTTAGTTTAAGATTTACGATTATTCATATTGTTTTTGGAATAATAAGCATAACACTTGTAAAAATTAGGGTCCTCATATCTATACACAAAACAAAGGAAAAAATAAATTCTCATCTACTTTTATATATCAGTTACTTTGACAATAGCATATCAAAAATGAAGCATAACACTTATATGGTATTGCTCCCGCCTTCTTAGCATGCCTTCGTGGTGTAGTGGTCAGCATACTCACCGCGTATGCCAGAGGTCCGTGGTTCGAATCCCGGCGAGGGCATTGTTCATTTTTCAGCTTTCCTGCTTTCAAAAAATACCTAGTGTCTCTAAGCGCTTATTAAATACTGTCCTGAATTTACAAAATTTAAATATCCCTTCCCAAAAAAATACATATTTTCTTAAGGCATATACCATCTCATAATTTCTGTTATACAGAGTTATTCAAAAAGAAAGAGCAGATTGCAGACATGTATTTCTTCCAAACTACAAAAGATAGAAACATGATTCTAACGTTAATGGATAAAGAAAAGTGTACAATTTAGTATGGGTAAAAGTTCCAATCATGGCCGCATTGGCGCTGTTGTTTTTTCTGGTATTATTTATCGGTTGGTAGTCTATAGTGAAATGGTGGCGACACCACAGCAGAAGTCTTTTTGTGTTCTACAATTGGCAAAACTAGAGTCCATTGTTGCAGTTCAGCGAGCATTTCGCCGTCAATTAAATAAACAACCACCGCGTCATAAGCAAATTTACGAGTGGCATCGAAAATTCGTAGAAGATGGTTGCATCTGCAAAGGGAAAAGCACGGGATGTCCACACACATCGAACGAGAATATCGAGCGTATTCGTGCACTTTAAGAAAGAAGCCCAAAGAAAATGAATGCATACCATAATTGTAAACTTTTCTCTATCCATTAACGTTAGAATCATGTTTCTATCTATTGTAGTTTGGAAGAAATAAATGTTTGAAATCTGCTCTTTCTTTTTGAATAACTCTGTATATTCAGGTAACTGTGAGGTAACTTTTAGACTTCTTATATTTGTGATACAAAAATTTTTCTAACAACTATTTTTTCTTGCATATTGAAGGTTACATTTTACAAATATATTTCTTCAGACATACGTTAAAAATACTGTAAATCTCTTGACAACGACAGAAAATGCAGGACTGAAAACTAGTTGAAAGGTTTTTGGACAGTTGGGAGTGCAACAATTTAATGGGGTAGCTTAAGAACGAAAATCGAATGATTAATACAAAATTAATTTGATGTAATTAAATCTATTCTTTTGCGAAAATTGCCAAAATAGTTTCACAGAAATATCTGAAGCTTGAAAAAAAATAAACAGTCAGGAAATTCGAGAAATCTTAGGTAATTATTTCTACAAATAAAACCTTCATAAATGATAACCAAATATTAACTGACTGCAAACAGTATGAATGTATTTTATCTAATTACGAAATACTATTATACATATTATGGAATTTCTTGTGCTGTAATTTGCAATAATGTGTTAATTTTGATTCTCATGATACTCTGTACAAGAACCAAAGTTAAAAGTTTTTGCCACTTTATTCGTATTAAAAGCGGATTTGATATATTATTACACCAGTGGAATAAAGATTTTAAGTTTCCTTCTTTAGCAACAGTTTCTAATATATATTTTCAAGATAAAAACCTCTTACAGGTGTTAAATATTAATTATGCATGTACATGTCTCATTCAGTATCCATATGTACTTAATGAATTTAATATTTCCTTTCCAATATTTCTTCACAGCCATTTTGAGAAGCTGCTAAAACTCACAAATTTATGGCAAAACAAATGCTTCACAGAGGAAACTAATATTGCACAGTGATGAAATATATATATGGGCCTCGAAATTGCCAAGTTTCTTGAGAGTTATGATGTCGTGCTTGTTTGGTGTTTATTTTTCGATGGTTAGTGTCTCGGGTTTTCTTGTAATGTTTGCCATAGTTCAAATATGATAGCTCTCAGTGGCACGCAAGACTGTTTTTATTTATTGCCATAAATTACGATTAAACTGACTATTATATCATTATAACTGCTGTTTAAAAAACTATTAGCGACATTATCTTAGTTTTATTAATAAAAAATTCTTAATCTTTAGTAATATTCCATCAGAGTAATACAGTGATTTTATTCATGATACATTTGATTGGAAAAAATTCAAATTCTAACCAAGAAATAATTTAATCTGTACACATACATCGCTTTTTGAGCTACCATCATTCTTATTTATTACGCTTGATCTAGCCCCAAAATTTAATTACTTTAGCTTTAATAGTAACTGTGAAATTATAGTTCTGACAACAATTAAATAAATTTAGATGTTCAAAGATGATATTAAAATAATGAGTAAAACAGATATTAGTGGCCTAACTGGAAATTATAGAGCAAAAATAAGTTATAATTTGAGAGCTATTTTGCTCCAGATACTGACATCTTATGACTCAGTATATATAAAATCGTATGGGATTAGACTGACCCATGCGGAAAACAAACATATATAAAATTTTTAATTTAGAAGAATATCACAATTAAAACCTTCATTTACAAAAAGAGTTAACTAAACGCTTATTTATTTTGTTATAATATACAAACATAAATGCAACGAAAACGTAAAATAAGTAAATGATTTTTGAAATAAAGAAAGTGTGATCACAAAGTTTTTATACAAACAAGAACTACATAGCAGCCCTGCAGGAGGCCACTTCGGAATAATGAAGACCTTGCAGAGAGTTCGTGAGCGCTTCTACTGGAATAATGCAATGGGTGACGTGCAAAAGTGGTGCCGATCTTACGATGCCTGTACAGGTCAGAAAGGACCGAAGAAACGCAGCCGAGGGAAGATGCAACGTTACAATGTAGGAGCACCTTTTGAACGTATCGCCTTTGACATCTTAGGACCTCTGCCGCGATAGCTGATGGCAGCAAATACATCCTCGTTATCATTGATTATTTCATCAAGAGGCCTGAAGCATATCCTATTCCTGATTAAGAGACTGTCACAGTGAGTGCCAGACATGATGATACAGCACTGGATTTCCAGGTTCCAAGTGCCTCTTCAGTTACATTTAGTTCAAGGGCGGAATTTTACCTCAGCAGTAATCAAAGAACTCTGCAAGCTACTTGGCGTTTACAAAACCCAAACGCCTTTACATTCCCAGTCGGATGGCTTTTTGGAGAGGTTCAACCGAACCATCTTTAATAACCTCTCGTTAGTAGTTTCCAAAAACCAACAGGACTGGGACAAGAAGTTACCACAGTTTCTACAGGTTTACCGCAGTGCTGTCCACGCGACTACCGGCTATTCCCATCTCAGATGCTCTTCGGTCGTGACTTTCGTCTGCCTTCTGAGCTTTTGTTTGGTCGCCCTCCAGATGCGCCTTTATCGCCTGAGGAATACATTCAAGATCTCCAGGCCCGGTTGGAAGTGATGCACAACTTTTCACAAGAACTAGTCAACTTGGAAACGGAAAAGATGAAGACCCGATACGACACCAGAGCTACCGGACATAGTTTGAACGAAGGAGACAAGGTGTGCTTGTGGAATCCGACTCGACGCAAACGACGTCGTGGTTCGGATCCGTAAGTCATCGAACTGTAAGCCTAAAGTCGTTCATTACGACAGGTTAGCTCCTTACTATGGCCATAGTACGTAGTGTGTGTAATTCCAAATAGTAATGTAAATAGTATAAGACCATGGTCATTTTTGTATTTAGTATTTGATAGTATTTGATTTGCTGAAAATTACTTACTTTGGCTTCCTGTCTAGAGATTGTACTGCCCGTGACGCGCAGTCTTTGGGAAGGGGGCAGTGTTACGGATTTCGTATTTATTTAGCTATTTATTTAGAATTATAATTAATGCTGTTTTACTTTCCAGCGCAACGCAGACGATTTTGAAGAGAAAGCTACGTTGAAAAAGTAAAAATACAAGAGCGCGTGCATTTAATATTTAATAAATAAATATCTCGTAATTGCTGTTGCCATCCAGAAAAATCAAGAAAATAGGTTTTACCATAATGTTCTAGTGAATAATTAAAAAGCTTATAAAAGCCGAATTAAAACACCTCAGCTCAGTTGCTGTTGTTTTAAGCGAACTGTTTGTTTACTTAATGCTGATATTGATAGTAACGAACTCGCTGTGAGACTGAATTAGTGTCTCTGTTTTGAATTAAGTTCTGTTTAACGACTTTCCCGTTTGTATACATTGGAGCAAAGAATTAGAACCAACAATCATAAATTTGCAACGGTCTAACTAATCTATAGTTTAATATCATGTGTTAATGATGATGTGTGTAAGACGACGAGGTTATAATACATTTACGATAGATTCAGTCGGTTTTCCCCCTTTTCTCTTTGTCTTCTATTTTTCTTTAGTTATTAAATCGCTTTCTTTCTACAAGTTTATTGTTTTGTTCTAACTGTATCCTACAATCATGATTAACTTTCCGTGCGTTATTAAACCGACGATATCAGATATAAAACGGTATCATAGTCACTGTTTCCTAGGGAAATTTTTTTGAATTGCTTATAGCCCATCCGCCTTTATTATTATGACATATATTTTCTTCGAAACTTATACACTTTCTAGTTCTAATGGATTAGAATATTACTTAAAATCTCATTTTGCAGTTATGAAAATTTAATTTAACCCGTCACCTACTACCCAAACGGCGCAGTAATGGTTCAGTATTTCCCAATGAATATTATGAGATTGGCAAAGTATGAATCCAAGTGAATGGTCTAGCGGCATAGTTGTCCCCATATGTATCCATAAGGGGTCCGTGACACTTAGCCGACAACCACTTAGCCGACGGGACACTTAACCGACACCAGTTAGCCGACAAGACATTTAGCCGACATGGACACTTAGACGATACGGATACTTAGCCGACAGGACATTTAGCCGACACGGACACTTAGCCGACAGGTCATTTAGCCGACACGGACAGTTAGCCGACAGGATATTTAGCCGACACGGACACTTAACCGACAGGACATTTAGCCGACACGGACAGTTAGCCGACAGGACATTTAGCCGACACGGACAGTTAGCCGACAGGACATTAAATGAGACACTGAACTGTCAAGCACGGTTATAAAATAAGAGTGGAGTTGCATATGAAGAGTGAAAAATGTAGTTTTTGCGGAAATGTATTCAGTTCTGAATAAAACAAAACCTTAATATTTGAATTCTAAATTAAACATTATGCAAGAGTTTAGTGTTATAAACATTAACGTAAGTAAGTATTTTAAGCGAGAGGCGTGGTCAATAAAATGTTACAGAATCGCGCTTTTAATTTCATACAAATTTGAAAGCATTAAGAACAGCCAGATTGGAAAACTAATATCATTAAGTAAACAAGAAAAATTATTAATGATGTGAAAGTGTTCAAAAGGACCCAGTTGATTAAATGAAGAAGCTTTACGGATAATTTTTGAAGATTCCATATTAAAATGTAATTAAATAACCGCCGTATTTAGGTAAAAAAAAAATTCTTTTTTCCTTTCGAAATTTAATTCATATTCCTTGACGAGAAATTTCAGCGATTTTTTAATTTGGGCAATATACACCAAACAACACGATAAATATCACAGAATGCTAAATTAACACAATAATTATAAGCACATATGAGATCTTTAAGAATCGAAAAATGAATTTTTCTGATAGCGAAAATATTACTTAAATATTGAATTTACGGATAAGTCGAGAAATTTCGTAATTCATAGTAAGATTAAATAATTAGTTCGTACGTGTGAGCTAAAACGTCACTGTAGGCTTAGTGTCCTGTTGAGTAAATGTCTTGACAGTTAAATGTTCCGTAGCTAAATGTTCTGACGGAACTCTCTGTCTTGAATAAATGTCCTGTCGGCTAACTGTCCGTGTCGGCTAAATGTCCTGTCGGCTAACTGTCCGTGTCGGCTAAATGTCCTGTCGGCTAAGTGTCCCTGTCGGCTAAATGACCTGTCGGCTAAGTGTCCGTGTCGGTTAAATGTCCATGTCGGCTAAGTCCCTGTCGGCTAAATGTCTTGTCGGCTAACTGGTGTCGGTTAAGTGTCCCGTCGGCTAAGTGTCCGCGACCGATCCATAAGTACAAGCTAGTTTCTTTTGGAAAGACCTTCCCAAAGGCATCGCTACTCTGAGGAAGATTGTCTTCATGTACGATTGTTAAAACAAATATACTTATAAACGTTGCCCCCAAAATAAATATCTTTCTGAGTGCTCAAGCTGCTAATATATTGTTATTGTTATTATAAATGCAATAATACCGTAATGTACATGAAGTAGATTATTTTACAGTTGATAATTTCTATATTAACTTTAACTCTGCTGCTATTTCCTTTGTACTACCAAAATTTACATAACTTCTAGAATTTGCAAAGGAAATCAGAAAAAAAAAGTGGAATGGGTAAATTAACGGAAAGGTTAAAAGTACTCCTCAAAAATACAAATGTTTAATTTTACATTTTAAATGCATGGTTGTTTGCAAATATAACATCTTCATATTTCAGTTTCTTTTCGAAAGATAATTATCATTCTATAGTTTAATATCAGTTATTCTGTTTAATTTAATTTCATGCAAAGAGAAAATTCATATTTCTTAGTATAAACAAAGACTGCATATAAATTATTTCCTTAGCATACCTACATTGTTAACAAAACGTACGAGCATCTACATCTTTTTTAATACTTTAGAAAGTTGAACTCATAAAAAATATTTATTGACTGTAGAGCAAACATTGCAAAAATTATTTTTTTTAACTTTTTTCCCCAAAGCAAGCCACTCCAGATTTTATAACACCGCTCAAACTTAAATTCATGTTTATTCATGACAGGAAAATATTAAAAGTTAAAAAGTATACCGCCAAAACGAGATCCAAAGCAAACGCTGGAAAATTTTATTAGGGTTTTAAAAATAAAAAAGAAATCGCTTCTCCTCCCCCTCTTCTAAGATTTTTGATGTCTTGGAGCCGAAGCATGTATTTACGACGTAAAATTCTTTAATGCTGAGAAGACAGAGCTCAAAGGATAAAAAGTATCTATATTCATGCACGTTTTCCATAAAATACTTTAACCAGCATTTCTTTAATAAAAAAAGGCCTTTTTGCTCAGTGAAGAAAAAAAATTAAATTCGGGTAGAGAAAAAATGCATTAGATTAAATTCCTTCTTATCTTTCTTTGAATGATTTATTTTCTAGAATTTTTTTATTAGATTAATTGCAATATTTGAATGGAAAAGGAGTAGAATGCAAACCACAAGTTTATGCAAGCTTTTGATCTCTTAATGCTCTCGCTATTTAAATAATTGCGAATATATATATTGTTATATGTGATAATTTAATACTTTACGCAGCTTCATTTATCTTATATTTTCGATGGCTTGAGTTCCATTTCCCTGTTGAGTTTCAAGTTCTATAATCTTTTTTAGTATTGCAGAAAATTATAATTCGTTTCCACTTTTAATGCATACTTAGCACACATTTCAAAGGCATAATCACCAACGGATTTGATTATCATTACTTAACAGCAATTCCCTTTATTTTTAGGGAAGAAACAGGTATTTGTTTCTAATTTTGCAAATGAAAAGCGACATTAGTGAAAATTTTCAGACTATAAAAAGGGCATTCTGAATTTTAAAAAAAGATATCATATATTTTTGCTAGGACAATCATTTTTAAGGTTTTCTAACAGTTATACTTAATACAAACCCCGCTTTATTTCTCTTTGATTCATATCAGGTACGTCATCTGAGACTAGAAGGTTCTGAGAATCAAGAGCATTTGAAAGAAAGCTTAGATGCTTCTAAGGTTAACTACAACTCATGCCTAATGGATTCAAAAGCTTTATGTTGCATTTCTTCCGCCTTCTTAGCATATCTTCGTGGTGTAGAGGTCAGCACGCTCAGCGCGTATTCGAGAGGTCCGTGGTTCGATTCGCGGGGATGGTATTGCTCTTTTTTCATGTCTCCTGCTTTCAAAAAGTACCTAATGTCTCTATCGTAGTATTATGCATAATTTTCAAATACATGCTTTACATAAATTTACCTGTATTAGGCATTGTTTGAGATAAATCTCTCTTCATTCAGATGTACGCAACTGTTTATTAGGAACATTGGTTTAAATTACACATTGAATAGTATAACAGAGAAATTATGTATGCGACAGCCGGAACGCATACAAAACTGCAGTGAATTTTTCATTGACATTTTCAATGAAAATTATTTTAAGCTTTTCTTTTGACACCATTTCTTCTAAAGGTAATGCACATATGAATGACAAATATGAAGAACATATATACAAAAATATTTCGAAAATAAATAAATAAATAAAAGATCTACTTCGATTATCAGTAATCAATGTCATGCGCACAAAGACGTTTCTTTGGTTTTCATAAAGACCCGAGACCCGAGGTGTTGGCTGTTTGCTCATAGGTTGTCACTCGGCCGAATTCGAGCCCTGTAAAGGTACGGATGTACGTAACTGTATAGTAGAGGGGGGGGGGACTTTTTTTGTTAATGCACCTCGTCTGTATCTGGAAATGTTGCTTTCTATTAAACATGTTTAACATGGAAATTTTCTTCCAAATTTCATTTGATCTTTGGCTTCCAAAACTTTCCTAAATATTCCCTATGACTTCACTTACTTCAGATTTCGTATATTAATATTCTATATCTCGGTTTTGCAAAAAATCAGATTTTCCAATTTTAAATGTAGCTTATGATTTCATATAAACGTATACAGTTATATAATCTATATAAGCTTTTATAGCTTGTGAAAATATTTAAACCGTCGAGTCGCCAGACGATGGTGCCAGTGGACATCCTTTTATTGCATTTCATCTGTTGTTTTTTATAAAAGCGTTAAACATACAATTTTTACTAATATTTTTAAAACAAAAGTAATTTTAATGCCAGTTAACGTAAATGCCTCCATCACGATTGGATGCTTTATGCCTCCTGCCTGGAGCACCAAAAACCGTAAGATGAATCTATCTTCAGACGAAGCTAAAGCAAATAAATTTTTGCAATAAGCGGTAAATAATGGAAGACGGCGTACAATAATAATAAAATCTCCAACTTCCGACAGAACTGCAGTTTTCGTTAGATTATAAGGATTTTAAGTTTTTACTAACGTTTATTTTATTCTAAACTTCGCTTTCCTCTCTTATTTTCCATTTCTGACCAGAATAAGCGCAAGTAGTATTTTTATGCTAATCAGCTGCAAAACTGTAGAAGGTATTTAAGAAGTGGCTTCTAGCCAAGGAGAAGAAAGATTCTCTCATTCAAGGAATCTTGCATAATGGAAAGAATCGATGATTCCGTGACGCACATTGTTTCTTTTTGGATTCAGTACCATGGTATCGTTTTCACCGCTACAAAAATAGAATTGAAGAATATTTTACTACATTGCATCTGCTGATAGGGTATTGTGGAAAGGAAGAATGGAATAAATTATCGAAGTTTCCTCATTTTTCTGACGAAGGAAAGATTACACTAGCCGTATCGTAGTATTTGCATTTAGCTCACTACATACAAAGTGTCAAAAAGGTTAATCGTCGCGTTAATAGTCTCTGTGAAGCATTTTAGTTCGTATTTAGTTAAGTTAGCTGTTAAATGGATATTTCTTTTTCTTTCTTTTTTTTTCTTTTTTCTTTTTTTTTTTTATGTTTCAGACCAGAAGTGTTAGTCTCTGTATCCCAAAGTGCAGGAGCACCTGTGCGCTGTGTGAAATAAAGGGTAAAGTTAACCATTCTTAACTTGTTTGTCTATTCATCTTACACACTAACACAGCTTGAGTAAGCTCGCTGTTCCCACTCAGTAGCTCCCTGTTCCGACTCAGGACTCCAGTAATGTTTGCAACATCAATTAGAAGGAAGAGTAGTCCTGACATGATCAGCGGCAGCTATTGGCATTGCTGCTGCGAGCTATATAGATATTTTGATCTCATGTAAGGATGCATCAAATGCTGTTTATTACAACAAGATCAGGATCAAAAGCTCGAAATGATCTTTTTAAGAAAATTAAAGAACGGCTCTTATTATTGATGTACGGTGTTTATTTTGATAGTTCAAAGGACAAGACTTGGAATTCTATATACAACCTCTTCCAAGCTGGATTTTCGAGTAGCTATTGTTTAAAAAAAGAAAAACTACCTAAAAGATGAATTGAATAATAGGTAATTTACAGTTAGATTTAACACGGTCAGTAATTTCGGTAAATATATATTTTCAAGTCTAGACTTGCGCCGGAGACAACATAATACCGATCCCTGTAAAATTATTAACATTGACATAAAGAAGTGGTTTTATGCATAGGCTAATAAATTAGGGAAAAAATTAAAATAAAAAACTGTCTCTTTAAGCACTCTCAACTGTATAATACCTGTGGTATGAGGGAACATTCAGATTGAAAGCAAAATAATGCAGGATACGAACAGAAAACTTCAAATAAAAAAATATACTGTCTCGCATTTTATTAATATCCCATCATTGTGTATGACTTTTGACCTACTTTTAGGCAATTTTTGAAATCTCTTTCTAAAGAATCATTTCAATACTGCGGTAAAATATTCATTTAAACGTATTTAGTCATTCTATTCTGTGGGAATGTCTTTACCAACAAAAGATACAGCAATAATATAAGCTGGTAAAACTTACAGGGAACAAACAATACCTGAATTTTTAGGCCGGTGAGAAGAATTTCTGATAATCCCATGGAATCACTTTTGCAGTATGAGATTTTACGTTAAACTATTAATGAATTACATTAGATCTGTTGATTAATATATTCCCCCTAATTAAGAATCACTTCATATTTTCTCAGATGTCTGCATTAATGGCTTGATTAATTTCTAACAGTTCAAAATCAAAACTGCCTTCCATATCCCACCGCATATAGAATAACATCTGTTTTCCTTGTAGTCCTGGTTTTTCTTGCTTCTTGTCTTTTTCAAATTGCATTAGCATAAAGAATCCTTTTTGCTACTCCACGGACAGAAAACTTAAAAAAAAAGATTTAGTAATTTCTTGTAATAAGAGAGGTACAAATCAATATTCCTTGTTAATGTTCTCAACTGTGGATTGATGAATAACTGAAATATTGCACGAGAAAAGTTTTCCTATTTATTTTAAGTGGTCTATTTCTGCTCATTATGCACATTGAATTCTCTCCATTATTTCTTTAACTGATGATTCCTCATTTTCCATCTTCCATAACATTCAAATTCTAGGCTTGACCTAAAGAATGAAATTCTCATTTTGGAGTTTCTTTAATTTTGATAGCACCTACATATACTGAACAAACTTTAAATTCACTTCTGCAGCATTTTCATGCAAACTAAATTCAAAAAGCATGATATTGAGATGGTGGAACTTATTTTATGGTATTATCATATAAATAAAATTAACTAACTACTAATTCAATGGAGATGGGAACGAAAGGTCAGAATGTCATGATTATGATAATCCGTAAAAATTTCAATCGCTTAATAACTTAGTATTTTTCCATAGCCTTTAATTAATAATTTTGTTGAATTTTGGCAAACCGAAATCCTGCATTATCTTCTAATCCCCCTAACAAAATAGCTTCTAGTAGTGTTTCTTTGAGAGATTGCTGGTAGGTGAGACCCTTGAACCGTCGCCCCACATCTGGTGTTCTCCTTCAAACCTGGGAAGAAGCTAAGCAAATTCGTGTTGTCCCCTATAAGGAGCTCCAAATCTTGCCAAATTCCAGGAACAACATTCTGCCTTGTGGCCACGAGGAATTCACGGACCTGATCTGAATTCAATGCAAACCAGGAGGATTCACAGCAACAAATCGGCATTGCGGGCTATGTACAGAAGATTTCGGTTTAAAAATAAAAGTTCCAGATACGATAGATCTCAGTTATGTAAAGAAACGTCTTACAGAATTGGGATTTTTTAAATGAAAAAAGAAATTTCTTATATAATTGAGATTGTTATTGAGAAATATTTTTAAAAAAATGGGACGCAGAAGAAGGGTTTCATCAGATCAGTCATAAAGGCTACCGTATTTAACTAATGGGCAGAATTGCATAATTTCAAAGACAAAGTTGATTCCAGCTGTGTTTTATGTTAAAAGTCGTTAAAAGTGACCGAGTCAAATATTAATATATTATAAGCGACCCAGCCAAATATTAATATACCCTAATTTTTAACTTATGTTTAGAACCTGAATTTTTAACTTATAACTACTAACAGTTTTAAGTCTTAAAACTCTGTCTTAAAATTTCGATAGACTAATATTTTTCGCTTCATATTTATTCCAAGAATACATTTTACATAAAAAATGTAGTTTTTTAAGCTTGTGAGTCATATATATCACGAAGTGAAAATGAAAAAAAAAGCGATTCATAATCACCTCTGTGGTTTTCAAAGTTTATATTATAATAATTGTAATAAAATTAGCAAAATGGTGTATTTCAGAATATATAAAATAAAGATCTCTCTAAATTGATTATTCGTAACAAGCCGTATCATGCAACTGTAAATATGATCTCTATGGGCTATTTTTCTTTACTGAGTGAACTGTTATGGGGATAGTATACCTAGACATGCTGTAATATTGGCTAATATTAAAACTGCAGAAAGACAGAAAGGATTTCATTTGTAAAAAAAAATGAAGACTGATTAATTTTTCACGATCGAATTCGCACTTAACGTATAAGGTATTTATCCCACGTTCGTTGCATGCCTTCATGGTGTAGTGGTCAGCACACTCGGCGAATATTCAAGAGGTCCGTGGTTCGAGTCCCGAAGAGGACATTGCTAATTTTTCATCTTTCCTGCTTCGAAAGAACCTAATGTATATACAAACTCAGATATTAATTTTTTATAGCCCCAAAAAATGTGTATTCCTCTCTCTTTTCCTCCATGGTTTATCATAGGTGCGGGAAACGATCGAGCTTCTATCATTGGTATGGATTGCGACATATTGGAATATGTGTGATAGGAACTTAGTTTTGGAATTGATGCCTGTGACATCATCAGAAATGCATGTATACATTTCTGATGATGAACTAAATGATTTTTCTGATGATGTACATGTATAAGGTACCAAAACAACTTGGATAGGTTCTTTGTGTACTAATATGCAACCTTTTGCTGTATTTGTTTTTTAATAGTGAACATGAGAAATCAAATTCTTAAAATGAAGATATACTTGATTCTGAATACCGTGTTTCTCCGAAAATAGGATCTAATCAAAATTCATACTGAAAGCCACTGAAGTGAATAAAGTGAACTTGCATTCAAGTGTTTCATTGACGACATGTACTTCTCCAAGTATCAAATCTCGAACATTATTGCTATGGATGAAACTGCACTGTTTATGGGACAACAAGGGACTCAAACTGTCCCTAATCAAAGGAGTACCTCTGGGATATGCATTCCCTCACCGGTAACGAAAGTGCACGCATTACATGTATTTTGGCAATTCATCTCAATGGAAAGAACCCCCACCCTTCTAACCATCTCTGAAGACCAGAAACAGATTATTGAACGTGTTTCAGGTATTTCTGTTCTTGAGACTGAAAGCGCTTGGTGCACACAAGCAGCAATTAGAAAGTGGGTCGATTTATTTCTACCACTTATTTTGCGAGGTGGCCAAAGAAGCATGCTAGTGCAGAATTTTGCCAGCATACATCGAGCTAAAACCATGAAGACGTTCCTTGCAGGAAGAATTGATTTAATAATGATTACCATATACTGCATATCTCCAAATTCTTGATATTGCAATAAACCAGCAATTTAAAGACCATTTGGGCAGTGAAATCAATGATTATATTCAAGCTGAAATAGAGAGAAATCAGCGAGGAAACTTTATGAAACCTATGCTACAAGTAATCGTTACTTGGGTGAAGAATGCATAGGATAAAATAACAGACATCTGTGTTGCCAATGCTCTAAGAACAGGCTACGTAGACAAGAATAACTCATTTGATGAGAGCTGTATTGCTCAACAGGAGAGACTAAGGCCAATAGACTTAGAGGAAATCAAGTCGCGAAAACTCCAGAGCCGGAATTTGCGATTTGGAGGTTTATGACGATGTTCGAGGAGAAGGCGATATGGCTGTATTAGAATAAACGATTTTGTTCGAACCTGAATAAATACATTTCCTGATCCTGAAGAAATGTTTTTTCTTGAACAAAACAAATGTTAATTATTGTTCATAAAAAATAAGATATTCCCTGAAAATAAGCCCTAGCGTGTCTTTTAAAGCAAAAATTAATGTGAGGCCGGGTCTTATTTTTCGGTAAACGTGGTCATATGCCTGGTTGTATTGGATCAGATTAAGACAACAAATACGAGATCTGTCTGTTTAATGAAAGGAGTGTTATTCCTGTAGGAGCTTTTTATGGAAAACCGATTTGTATTTATGTTATGCATAAGAAGAGCTACGAAACCTCTTATGCAGCCAACCTTTCACCACGATTTGAACCCAAGTCTTAACTACTGATTTCCCCGCTGGCCATTGGTGGTTGACGATAATATATGTGACAAAAATTCTTAATGCATTAGTAACTTATTATATTTATATTAGTACTTTTTAAGTAAATAAAGTAATTTATTTTTCATATTTATCAGTCATTTTTATGTTTTTTTAATGATTTTTCGAATTTTTCAATTTAAGATCCCATTGAGCATAAGTCTGGGAGCGGTTATTTTTATTTTATCTTCCAGTTTTTCAATTGTAAAATTCTATTGCTGCTTAAATTCGAGGAAAGCTTAATTCAAAGTAATGCGGTATTGCTATGTGATATTTTGAAACTAAAATCCAATGTCATAGCATAATAAATGGAAAAATTATTCTGAATGGCACTTTTGAAAATTTACATGTTATTCAAAAAGTTTACAGCTTGGATATTATTTCTTAACATCGAAGAGATTTATGCATTTTTCTTTAATTACAATCAACCACAGCTGGAGAAAGATATGTGATTTTAGAGATATTTTTCCACAGGGATTTGAGGATATAAAGCTTAGCATAATTTAAATCCTAGATTTATTTCCTAGCTGTTATTTACTACTTGTTGTCATTACTTTATCTCATTTCTTCAGAAACAGATATTTTCATAATTATTTACTTTTTAATTCAATGTGCATGCATTTAGTCATATTAAAAAACATAAACTTTAGCTGCAAATTTAATGCTGAAATCTTTACATTTTAGGATAGCTGTTTCCCTGGGATTTTTTTCATATTTTAATAAATAAAAAGTGCAGTTATAATTTCTGAAACCCAAGTTACTGTACCTGTTTTCAATACTCGGCCAATCTGCTATTCCAGAGTGTTGAATCTATCACAGTACTCATGGAAATTTGAATCTAGAATCGGGAATGTCATGTTCAAACATTTGACTTCATTTTTTAATATTCTAAATCCTGTTTAGGTCTAGATGTGGGTTAATAAATCCTTTCAATACTTTTATTTTCAATAAATTCCTCATATTACAAATCAGAGTTCTTCTACAACTATTGCATTATCTTCATACAAATGGAGGTGTGGATTAAATGAATTCATGTACAATGAAAGAATTTTGCTGATAGTTACCTTAATAAGAAAAAAAGAGACAGCATGATATTCCATGAAAACTTACTCCAGAACATTACGCAAACGCCTAATATTATCTAAATTTCCAGTTCGACGGGTGAAATTCATAATCAAGTATGTGAACGATATAGTATGGTCCTGTAAACGAAACAGTATGTTCTGTGCCATACATCAAGCCATCTTATAGATGGTATCCTGTCTCTCAAACCAATCAACATCCTTCCAGGATACGTCATCGAATTGTAGAAATCTTTCATTCTTACTTGTTGATGCCTGTGTGAATTACGAAACTTCTTGTCTGATACCAAACTGTCAGTTTTTAATTTAACATTCAATAATTAAATTATCAAAATACCTTTGAAATTGTATTTTTCAGCATACCAGTACACTCCACTTCATTACTATTTTCCACAGACATACATAAAAATTGGTTATTACCGCTAGTGTTGAAATTTCTTGAAGAGATTTTCGTTTATTTAATGTGTACACGTATTCTTGTAGAACGTGTGGAAGAATCAGAAAGAGACAACAACAACAATTTATTACATCTTCTGAAAATATAAAACTCATGTTTTGCTGTCTACTCTCTATCAATGATTAAATTTGCAAGCAGGATTTTATACATACGGTAAAAGAAGGTATACCGGAATAAAGAATGTGAAGTTCTCATTTAATTCTTTACAACAAACTGTTTAGTTTGGGTTCATGTTATTATTTTAAGAGTTATAACTGTTTTGTAACTGATTTGATATAACGTATATATTAAATCGTCATTTTGTTCTTAAACTAGTTTATACTAATATTGTGTACAGATAATATTTGCTGATCTGCAGACATATTCAAATTATTATAGGTACATATTTTTATGTCATATTTTATGTTGTTTTAGTTGTAATCTTATCATTAAATAAAATCTGGTTAGAGTATAAAATGCGTCAAACGCAGCTAAAGATTTTATATCTCTTCACATTTTTACAGACAAAAAAATATGGATTCCCTAGAGCAATGCTTTCAGTATTTAAATATTTTATGTTAGCCTTCGCGAAGGTATCTCTAATGGGATAGCTGAAATTTAGTATGGATGTAAATATCCCTTCTATATGGTGTCCTAGCAACCAATGTTTGCATACGAGCACACATATTTCATGGATTTTTCTTTGCTTAGAAATGTGTTTGGATTCTATGAAGAAAAAAAATGAATTAAATGTAAAACGATTAACCACCATCTAGTGAAATTCAGTTTGCGAGACACGTAAACAATCAGTTATATAAATATTTCTTTTCGTTTTTAATTTTAAAAATTTCTGGAAATTAAACTGAAGTGCAGTTAAAAATGGTTTGTTCGATGCCAAACGATTTTCTGTGCAGTGTACCAGAAAACACTTAACTCGCAGACGACTGCAAGCTCCCAAAAATAACAATAAATGTTATTTATTTAAACAATAAATGCTACACTTTATTAACAATAAATGATACATTTTCGTATAATGTTTAAATAGGAAATATTAAGGGCAGTGAACATTACTTATTTCATGTATATTGGTATTGTATATTGGCGGGTTTCATGCATACTGCTAATTGATGTAATAACCATAGCCAATCTAACGAAACAAGGAAAAGTGCTTCAGTCAGTGCGCAGTATCAAAAATTCACTTACATCAGCAGCAAACAATGCATACAAGAATAAATACAGACCTAACAAAATTTCATGTAATAAATTCAAATGATACGTACTTTCTATCTTTAAAAAAATGAATGTGATGTTCATGAAAAGCAGCATTCGATCTTTTATGAAATTTATTGACCAAAGTTTTGTTAAAACTATTATTAAAATTATAAATGAAGTTCTATGAA
This sequence comes from Stegodyphus mimosarum, assembly GCA_000611955.2. NCBI lineage: Eukaryota > Metazoa > Arthropoda > Arachnida > Araneae > Eresidae > Stegodyphus > Stegodyphus mimosarum. The sequence continues at coordinate 575,388 of KK112617.1, read as the reverse complement.
AAATTAACTCTATTACTCTCTAATCTTCTTATTTTTCTCAACTTTATTACTCGCCCCAGTATTTCACAAATTAGTTAAAAGTGAGCGATATGGCAGAGTTTGTAAATGTAGCAAAGAGGAATCGACTTACTGTTGCATTTAAATTTGCTTAGTTAGTCTAGCTTTACTCAATTTCCTAACGCACCTTTAAATTTAGGTACGAGCAAGATTTATTCGGACATCTGCGGAAGTGATTACTTTACGGAAGTGAGATTTAATTTAAACTTCTGCTAGATAGCATTTGATAAAAGTTGAGTAATTACCCTACGTGTTCAGAGAACGTGAAAAATGGTTACATTTTATGTAAGTGTTACATACTTACAATCCATGGTTAGTTTTAGGTCACGATAAATGCCCTCGTAGTTTTAGCTACTAAAAATTTTAAAACTTTAAACCGATTTAATATAATTAATATGATATAAATTACCAATAAATGTTTTATTTTACTCATTACTTGTCCGCAGATCTGCTATGAGGATATGATTTGTATTTTATGATGATAACAATTCACCGAGATATACGTGCCAAAGTATTGTAATATAACGGCATTTGACTGAAACAGACATTAGACACTATACACAGAACACATTATACTATAAACGGCTATGGTCTGTATCTAATTTTTCCTATGCTTTATTTTCGTTAAGAATAGAGCAAAGTAACATGGCCCAAAAGAATGATGGTAAAATCTTTTCGCATAAATTATGTCTTCTCTTAAAAGTTACTAAAATATGATCTTTCGAAATTTTAACTTCACATCATTAATTCTCTATTTTAGATTAAATTAATTTGGGATTAAATGTAGCCTTTCTTTTAACTTCTCAATGAAAATGAAAGATTTTGATTTATTGTAGCACCTTTTAAATTCAAGTAACTAAGAAATGTCTAGTAAATGTAATCAACAGATTTTCGTTAAGCTACCTAAGTGAAAGACTAAGATTTGTAATATAATCTTCAAAACTCTGATAATGCTTATTTTTTCAAATTGAGCTATATGATTATATGCTAAACTCAGCGGCGCAGCAGCCGAAGTGGGCCGCAGCATGCAGTGCCCAATATCTGCTTTTCTGACCGTAGGCCACGGGGTGCATGAGCATATGCCCTGGACAAGTGGTCAGCTTGTCACAGGACTCCCAGCGTTCATTCCTCAAAAGAATTTGATACTCATTTTCACTCACTCAAGGCATGAAAGGATGAGTCAACCTTGCCCAGCCCTGGAATCGGACCTCTGACCTGTTGTGCTGATGCGCAACGTGCTAGCCACTGGGTCACCGTCCTCTACATAATTATAATTACATAAAAACCTGTAATAATTTTTCTTTTGGGATGACTTTAAAACTATTCGACACAATTCGAAAAATCAATGGACGTGTTTATTTTTATACAATGCTAAAATAAATTAATCCTTCTGTTTTGGGAAAGGAAATGACTCGAAAAATTATCGAAGTACTAAATATGTATGATATAAAATTCAGAACCATTTTATTTTAAAACAAATTAGTATTAATATTGTTATCTTCATGGAATATTATTAAATTTTTGTCGTGGAATTCAATGATAATATTTTACTAAAAATATCTTGGTAATTTTACCTTGTGTGGATTTTACCAGAATGCATAATTGAAGTAATTGCAAAATAAGGTAGACTTTATTTCTCACAAGTTCATTAATATAATATATTTATTTATTATTTTACAATTCCTTGTTATTTTTACATAATCATTAGTTATTTCTACAACCTATAATAAATTGTTTGGTGACGTATATATTTTCCCATAAGAAGAAAACCTTTCTTTTCCCAATTATCCTTTAATTTTATAAGCGTCGTTAGTATCAATAAATGTTATAATCATAATACGTAGCTGGTTATTTAATCAATTTATGTTAAGTTCTGGGGAAGGAGCCATAAGCCTTTATTTGAAGCAGTTAAAATCGATGTAGAAACAGAATCATGGGTTAAATTTTTAAATGAAATGGTTTTTTTACTCTTAATAAAGAAAGAAGATAATTTTTATCAGTTTTCAGCATTCGAATAACTTATAAAAAACAGTAAAGCAGTTTTAATTTGACATGAATAACAGCTGTTAACGATTAAGTGATTTAGAACGGAATCGTCAACTATGCTACAATGGAACAAACAGTAAGTTACTAATCAAAATTGAAACTGTTGTCTGCCCTTTGTATATATTTTCAGGTACTGATCGCTGTTGAACCAAATAACTACCCTTACTACATACTTTTCTGTTGAATGAAACGTGAGTTCAAGCAAATTTTGTATTTTGTAGTATTAAAACTGTTGCTAATAATTAAAACAGTTAGTATCAGGGGAAATATCGAAAACTGTAAAACTCTGCTGTGATTCGATTTTTGAATTTCCAAGAGAAGCATAGCTGATTTCGTGAGATTTTTAGATTTTATTTGCCTTTATTACTTTTGGCAATGAACATATAAAATGAAAAGTACTAGAGCTTTAATGCATGAAGTCAAAAATAATAATTAAAAATTAATAATAATGAAATGAATCATTTAAAATAATTATTGTTAACTACAATATACAGAACAATTTTTAAGTTAAGTATCTAAATTAAAAGTAAAAAAATTGCACAAGAGTAAAACATGATACCAATAATGTCAGAACTGCAAATATTTTTAAAATTCTATCATTCCTTTTAATGTAATGCGTTTAATCTACATACTTTCTGATAAATACATATATTTTTAAATTGATAAGGATTACATTTATCTTCCTTGTTTTGGTTGGAATACAAAATTAAGGTAAAAGTATTGAATGTAAGAAGTATATGTCAGGGTTAACATATAAATTTTCTATTATATCTTAAATAATGCAAGTTTAAATTTTTTTGAAGAAACTCTGTAGATTGTTTCATAATTTACACATTGTTTAGTGTCATTGAAATATTCTTGCTTGACCTCTTAAAACATTTTCGCTACCTCATAATTAATACCTCTTAGAACTTATACTAATGCCGTTTCATCAAATATTAATTGGTTAAAATACAAAACTCATCAACAAAATGCCCGGACGTTGAAACTGAAATTGGCATAATTCATGAAGTCCTTTAAAAAAAGGACTTTGCATAAGGTAACAAGACAAATAGTTTTGGACGCCAATGCGTACCAAAAAAAAAGCTTGCTTTTACCATTTTGGAAAGTTAATCTCTTACCTAACATGATTTATAGGCTTTAAAATAAAGCCCTTTTCTCCCACAAGCTTCCTGTGGGAAAAGCAAATTTACTTGTCGATGCATTATAGAATTAAGTTTAAGACAAGCGATCATAAACTTTCCAATAAAGATATAGTAGAACTCTGTTTAGCTTTGGAAAGGTATTATTTCTTTTTGTAATTAATATTTCTGCTGAATAAATATCTTTTCATTTTACCGAGTTCGGTATTCATATTACATAAGCAGAAATTTAGTATTAATTAAATAAATGTATTTTCTATTCCCCTTTTCTCCACTTTCTGTTTACACTGTCTTATTTAACTTTATTCCTCTGTTTGCTTGTTTACGTTAAATCTTGAAATAAATTTTTATCACTATTCTCCGAACTTTCTTGAAATTTTTCACACATACATATTTACTATTACAATACAATCGTCAATGGGAGCTTGCTAGCAGATCCATGACTTTAATTGTTGATAGCATTAGGTTTCTAAATTAAGCAGAAATTAAAATAAATTAAATATAACTTATGCTATCAGATACAGTGGCAAATCTACAACAAAATGGGACGTCATTCGCAGCTTGTTACTGCTCTAATTCGGGAAAGAAATTTGCCGATGCTCAGACGCAGTGATTTTTTTTCCTTTGTTACTTTTCTCTGGATTAAATGCTCTCTTCTTGAAAGATTATTTTTCTTATTAATATAATTTTAAGTTACATGCTGTTTATTAAACGCACTAACACAATAAAAACTTTAAAAATATTTGCTGATAGCTATTGCGATATTCTCTGATCATATGTAACTAAAAATTTATGGGAGCCAATAGAAAAGCTGCACTGGAACATTGCATAGTTAGTCCAATAATTGCATAGGGGCATTACATAGTTAGCAGTACCATGATTGTAATTTTAGTCTCATATGTCTAAGAGTATAATGATAGCTAAAAGAAAATATGTTCTACTTTTTAGCACCAAAACCACGTCACTAGTGAAAAAACATATTATTCAATATTTTCTATTCAGTATTTTGAACTTGTTTTAGCCGTAAGTGCATTAACTGCGTACAACTGCAACTGCGTCAAGCTGCGTTTCTTTCAGAAATACCTAGAGACCAAGTATGAGAAGTAAAATTCTGTGAAGGAAGATAGAATTAAAACTAACAGTGTAACGCGCTATGATTGAAAATCGTAAAATTAATTTCATGTTAAGAAGACGAAAATAAAAAATTTGAACATACAAATAGGGTATTTAAAATAAAGGTATTATTACAAATTTTGTATATAAGTAAATAATTTTAGTGGTATTATATGTGAAACTGCAGAACTTTTCAGTTCGAACAGTCAGAAAAGACGAAGCTATGCCGGAAAAATAAGATTACAGGATGTTTACTTTTATGCCTCTCGTAATTAATTTACATCTAATCGTTGTTCTGTGTTGGCAACACGCTTTGGAATTATCGTCCATAGAATTCGGTTGCTAGAATATAGCTGACCTATAACTGTTTAATATTTATTTTAATCAACTGTGTAATCGGATTATTATTAAATGCCTATGTATGGATATTTGATTATTATATGCTTACAATTTGATTCGTATAAACTCGGAGTAGTTGAATTTATTTAAGTTCCTTCAAAGTGTAACTTCTCTTTCAGCTTCGGCGCCATTTAAATAGCGGTCAACAAACAAAGCGGGAAGTCTATTTGACATTGAAATAAATGGATCTATAGCTAAACTGGTGAGATATCGCCAAGCTCGCGATTACTCTAGCGAATAATGTAATCGCCAAATGTGGCTAGAAGTCTCCAAATGTCGCCAAATTCGGCGAATATTTCATGACATTTCGGTCCCGATCCTGTATAACCATATTTGATATTGTAACTGAATAACTGCAACTGATCCCTATCCCTATATGTATCTGTAACCGTATCCGGCCCTTATATGTAACTTTAACATATATGCCTGTTGTAAAAATAATTATATGTAGTAAAAATACTTATATATTTTAATTTCTTATGTAATGAAAATTGTGTTAATTTCTGTAGGTTATGAGAAATATTAATTATAATTATTCTGGTGTATAAGTGATAACCGCAATTTTGAATATCAATTTTGTCAGCGATGAACCGCGAATAAGAATGAAGAAATCCAACTACTCAGTATAGGATTACAACATGTGATTAAGAGTACATCACGTTGTTTCCGCAATAACCCGAATGATAGGGATAAAATATGTGACCTACAGAGGATAGCAAAATAATGTACTTACCCCAGACGTTGTGATAGTTGAAGAAGAAAATACAAGTTAATCATCTACAATTCACTCTATTTATTTTTCCTATCAAAACTTTTACTGCTGAGCTCACACAAATAAAACAAGAAAATTAAATAATCAGATCATAACTAAAGTCCTACTATAAATGCAGAACGTCCATTCGTTTAACGATACACTTGGAGAGCACAATCTATTTGCATCGCTTTCTATAAATCACGAAAAACCTGGAATCGAAAATATATGCAGAGCAGCAATAAACTCGTCTTGAAATTTCTTCTGATTTTGAAGCTTCTACCAGTGAATTAATTTGGAGCAGTGCACCACGTGGCGATAGACAATGGATGAGTCTTATATTGCACAATGAGATCGTTCATGATTCTTGCTTAAAAAAACATCATTCAATCCTGGATGAATCTTCAGAAACTGCATATAGAATGAATATATTCAATAAAAAACTACAGATGGCTTTCTATAAATCAGGAACCATATCATCGGACTTTTCAGGAGAGTTAAACGTGCATCATGAAACGAGGTGGTAGGAGAAGAGACAGGCCAAAGCCCGTCCTTCACCCTTGAACTCCCAGCAGCGAAGAGGGCAGAAACCGGTCCAACAACTGCCACCAAGGGCTTGGACGAAACGATGACGATTCTTGAAGCGATAGTTTGATGATAGATGCCGGCTTGCTAGCACAATGCCCTCCAGTAATTTCGAACAATGGAATGTACTAGAAATTTTATCCGGCCGCGGAAAAACTATATAAGACTGGACAGAGCATCAATTTCTCGATTGTTTAGTTCAGAGTTGAGTTCGAGGTATTGAGATCTCTCTGAGAGCTTTTCTCTTTAGATGCGCTTTGCACTGCTTTGTGTTTAACGTTTTTAGCAGTTTGAAGTGGCAAATACTGATTGTGCTCTGCCGTACTGAGAAGAGGTGTACGAGTGCATTTATGGAAGCTCTAGATCTGTTATGTGTTTCTTCGGGAAAAATAAATTTTATCAAGCTATCACCGATTCTGTGATTCAAACCATTACAAGCCCACATGCATGTAACAATTTTTGGTGTCAGAAGGGAAATTGAATGCCAATGACAAGAGCGATGAGTGAGCAACTGAGACAATTGGCGGCAGCCTTTGATGCACTCAAAGAACAGCCAGCGAGCCAGCGAAGAAAAGATGAAAGCTAAAAGCGGGCCATGAAGAGATGAAAGCAGCCGAAATGAAATAAAAGCAGATCAAGAGGAAATGAAAGCCGAAATTACTGCCATAATGGAAAAAATATTCTAGGCTAGGAAATGCAGAATAAACACAGTTCAAAATAAAGTTGGAAACAAATAAAGAAACAGTTTCTGTTGTCAAACAACAGATCGACGAAAGAGTTTTTGTTGCTGTCTCCAAGGAAGTTGGCAGCTTGAAGATACCCATAATGACAGCATGTTACAATTCTGACGGCTTTAATTTTGTGCATATGCCGTCCTGACCCTCTCCAAGACTATCCACCTGTGATGGAAATATGTTCTCGTAGGTGTTCTCTATAGTGTTCTCAGTTCTCTATAGTGGCGAACGCAAAAAGTTGAGATTCGGAAGCTAAAGCCTGCTATCCGCTTGTCTCAGAGGTAAGCGCAACGGATATAATAGACTAGACTTCGAAGCTCTTTCTATCTCACTGGAGCTGTACTTCGGTGAAAAGTGTTTAAAGGTTTATAGCAGACTTCAGTTGAAATCTCACCAATAGACCCCCACGGAAACACTCCAGGAGCTCGCCACGGATGTTGAAAGGCTGTTTCATCCCGTCTTTTCGGACTCCCCGAAAAAAACGTGGCAAATCTTGTCCCTGCAGTACAATGGCATCCGGGATCCTGAGATACAGAAAGACCTGCAAATGGCGGATGTCAAAGGTCTAAAAAAATATTTTATTGTATGCCATGAAATTCAAGGCAGAGAATACGTAGAGCTTGCCACCTAATCTGTGCTGCTCATGTCGAGGAGTGAGCGGATCAACTGACTGGTCGTCTAGACGATTTAACCGGACAAATCAATGGCTTGATTCGGAATAGGATTGGCAGCAAACGGACCCTAAATTGCTAGAACTGCGGAGGCAAAGGCCACGTACGAAAGAATTGCAGAATACCAAGGTACGGAAGCTAAAGGCTTTCCCACCAAATAGGGAAACTAATTAGTGGCCGTCTTGCGTGGCAGTGATGATCATATGTTGGGAAGTCCCATTTTAAAGATCTTCAGATTTCTGCAATACGTGCGACAGAAATGGAATTTCCTTCATGGGACATATAAATGGAGTTCTTGCTATATGACCATCAATAAAGTAGCCAAACTTATCGTTACGCGAAAAGATTATCTCAACATTTGTATAGTAATCTCATCTGTACGCTGTCCTGCGTTACCTTCGATCGATGGAACTGGTAAGTAGTTCACTACTACCCTACCTATCGATATCGATGGAAAGTTAAACGTTAACGCCACGTCTGGAAGTGATAGCTGCCATGATACGGCATATATGGCAAATATTTCACTCGGATTAGACTTTCTATGGAGGTACAAGTTTTCCCTGAATTTGAAGAATAACGAATTAATAACGATTTGCATTTTGCTTTTGAGGATATAACTCTGCTCCGAAGAAAACAAAGAAATTAAAACTGTGCACCAAATCATGGCTCAAAATCATATCACAGCACCACCAAGAACGGAATTTTTTCTACCTTGATCCATAACTCGAAACAGAAATTTACGTTGTGGCATAATGGAAAATCTTAAGAACTGTAACACCCTACTACCCGCGAGGACTATTAGTAACGTCGGGCAAGTATTGACTTGTTGAAGACCTTAATCCCGGTTAGAACTGCGAAGGCAAAAGTCACTAGGAAAGGAGAAGTATTGCGGCATGTACTCCAGTGACATGCTTTAAACGAACCAACAGTCCTTAAGTCTTTCTGTCTTCGAACAGCCTAACATAAGAGTCATTGCAAAATGCAGAATTAAGCTATGAAGAGAGGAATGCTAACGAATGTGTCATTCAAGAACTTCAAGATATATAAGTTTCTTATTTCTGAAAAGTATACAGTAAATCGTGGCATTACTGTAAACTTCGCAGATATATTAAAATACTGTTATCAAGTCATTTGAATTCATAAATTAATATTCGCATATTCTCAAAAGATTAATGTAATCACGACAAATCTTCAGTCATGAAATTAGGATTTAAGAATTATCATACTTCGAAGAGAGAGTTAAATTTTCATAATTGTGTGAATTTTTGAAATTTCTGAAAGCCATTGCAATTTGAGTTTTGTAAAGTTATTATTTAAATTAACCATAATTTATAATTTCAGTCTTTACTATAACTTCTCTTTTCCGTGTTCTTATCAGAATGAAAATGAGGTAGATAGTATTCAGAGTGAATTTTTTGGAGTTTTAAGAAAAGGTGTGTTTCTGGTTATGCTCTCATGCTACATTTCGTTCCAGCCAGCTCTGATAGTTGAAATTATTGTGTTAATTGCATTGTAATTTGCGTTATATTCGCTACCGACAATTTGATTTTGACGCTTCGGCAGAAGCACTGAGCCAGCTTTGAGTATATTTAAATTGTGTTGATTACTAGTTTGCGCTTTGAACTTGAATTTGATTGTTCCTTTAGTTGCTTCACCACGAGCTGTGGCTGATATTGTTAGCACAAGAAAGTGAATTTATGTTCTAAATTCTGTTGAAATAAAAACGTTATTTAAACTTTTCCAGGACTGCTTAGTTATTCCAGACACTGCGATAATTCGCTTTACATCTCTTGGGATTAGTGGACTACTTACCAGTTCCAGGTTAAGTAAAACCCCATAAGTTGTCCGTTATTCTTTCACTGATAACTGAAAAGCGTATAAATAAATGCATTACCTTAAAGCTAATGAACCAATTTCTTTGAATATACGTATTTCATGTCATTAAACATTGTTACTAATATATTTGATTTTAGTTTCCATTATAATCTATTGTTCTTTCTACAGGACGAGAATTAGAAGTTACAATCGGTATACATTGTTAGAGAAAAGCAAATTTCATTCGTATAGTTTTTTTTGTTTCAGATATGTATTTATTAGTTATTTTGTTCAACATCTTCTTGCAAGCACCAAAATATTAATTTAAACTTTATTTTCTTGTACTAGGGAACACCAAAATATTAGAGATACCTCTAATAACGCAATAGGCCATCCCTAACTTTGACTACAGCTTCTTCTGGGCATGAACTCAGAAAAATACTGATATTGTAAGGGCGGAACTATAACCCAAGCTGATATAGTGACAGCTTTAGTTTTATTCAGATTGGATGACGTCATTTTCAAGCATTAAAAGAATCTTAGCACTTCGTTGTATCATTAAGGTTAGTGCAAACAATTGGGCTGGCAATGAAAGAAGTTTGAACTCCGAATCATGATTTTAAAATAAAACCGAGATTATGTGCTTTGTTCTGCTGAATGTGACCATCAGCATCAAGGAGATCGCAGTCGTATATGAGTATGTGTAATAGCTGATGAAAGTGGATTCCAGACACAAGAACGGATCTATATTCATATCAGATCATAATTTCACGGCCACCAGCTTTTAGAGTTGTAATTAGGCAAGAAGATTCCATAAATTCATTCTTTTTGCACTATAATCTGATCCTGTCATCTTCATGATGGAGCAGGAAACAAGATTCGTCTGATCATGTAACGTTTTTCCATTTGTCACAGTTCCAGCTTTAGGGGCTTGGCCCGCATCAGCTGTGATTTCTTCTTTATCTGTGGTAACGTAGGCATACATCACTGTCCCCTGCGTTAAATTCCCTCCCTTCTAAAATGTACAGTGTTATGCATTCAGCTATATTTCAAGATGCATTTGAATTGAATGAAGTTGCAAATCATAATGTTGTTGCTCTTTTGTTTCTCCGGACGGTTCTTTTCACTCACCTTTCATTTCTTTTGTTCATTAGCATTGTGCAAAGTTTTAACTCTCCTACCATCCTCTAAATATACAAGATACATTGCTGTTTCAAATGACCAGACACTTGCAACTTATGCATTCATGCATTCATTGTCATTTAGCTGTCTCATCACCGAGAAAGTTGCCCAGTGTGCACTACAGGAGTTGAGGTTGCAGTAGATTTTACACTCGTGTGAATGGAGAAGGTGAGCATCAATTTAGATAACGAACACCCCAGAGGACGGATCAGATAGTCTCTCACCTCTCTTCCATAATCACTAAATCTCTCGCGTCTCGCCAGTAATTTAAATACGCCCATGCTCTGCAAACATTATATATTTACGAGTCTTCTCCTGGATTCGTACCTAGGCCCAACAATTCGGTAGCCAACAGCGCTAATCTGTATACCGATCACCACACTCAAGATATTTTTCGTGAGAAAAGTTTATAACATTAGCCGTTTCAGAAATGTTGGAACTGATTCGTCTTGCGTCATCGATTATATCTTGCTCAAAATCATTAAGATCCTTTGTTTTACCTAGTTTCCCACTAACTATAATCAAAAATTATTTCTTCTCAAGAAGCATGTGCTATATTAGTACAATTCTAAGATGCTACATCACAGTGAATCAATGGCTTGAGGTCCGTGTTAAAAAAGTAGGTGTTTCTAATATTTTGGCCGCTCAGTATTTACACACGCACATATATATATCCGGGTTATATTATAAACTGGTAAACCGCAAATTAAAGAAATTACAAAATTAAATTCAAATAATGTTCACTTCAAGGAGTAAAATCATAAAAAATACATGAAATTTGTGCATAACAGAAACAAAAATAATAAAAGTAAATAATCGCTTTTGTTTAATGCTTCAAACAGAACTTATCAAGGGGAAGAAAAGTGTTTTGAAGCCTTAAATCAAGATGATTAATGAGTGCTGAAAACATGTTTCGTTCTTCTGAATCCCTTGAGACTCCAAACCGTATTTTATTCATCCAAATCTCAGGTCAAGCAAAATTTATTTTAAAAGTCGAAAAACAATTCAGGTCCTTTCTCTACACGTCCTTGTACTCATATAGAACAAACAGTTATATATAATTGCAATATATATGTTATGTTTACATTTTGTTTTTAAAAAAATTGCTTTGTTATTATAGCTATATATAAGTGTAAAATTTCTAAAAAATAAATGTAAAAATTCTAAAAATAAATGTAAAAATTTAATAAAAAAATTGGTAAGTTTCTTTGCAAGAGTCTAAATACCAATGCCAAAAAACGTAATTAAAACTGTTATTGAGTTAAATTTCTTTTTCTATAATTTTCTTCGCAATAACAAAAAGAACTGTTGCATTTTTTTTCAGATATATTTTGTAATGCGGAGTTTTCGGAGCATAAGAAATAAGTGTAAAGATCAAGTAAAAATTCTTTTTCACACAGTTCTTAAGAATCGACCGTCATCTCCAATATTTCATTCCTCTACAAAATTTATTTGGTATGAAAAAAAGTATTCGCGATTCTAAAGAATAAATATTACTTTCAGGACATTTAGCAGATTCAACGATTTTCCTTTCCCGAAAATTAAACCCGAGAATTTGGAACCAACCAACTTCTCTTAAATCGTTCGTTTTTATTATTATCCTCCTTTCCTCCCATCCATTTGCAGAACGCTGCCATCGACAACAAACGTAATTTCATGAAATAAATAATCCGCACCGTTGGAGCTAATGCCAGATTCCAAAAGCACTATTTCTATATAGCGATGAATTATTTAAGGATCGAATTGCTTAGGGAAAAAGCGTTTAAAGAGGCCATAAAAACAGAAAAATCTATAGGAAAAAAAATAAGTGAGAAAATCTCAGCGAATATAAAATTTCATCGTGTGCTTATTTTTTCTTCAGATATACGGGACCACTTAAAGAAGATTCCAATACTTTTTTATAATTTTTTTTACTCAATCGGAACTCAGAATGATTTTATTCACTCTTTTTTTCGTTCTATTCTCATTCCTTCGTGTTAAACGTCTCCGAACTGCTTCTCCTTTCTTATCACCATTCCGCATTTTTTATATGTGTAATTTTTAGGCAATCGGTAATATGTTTGTTCACGAATAATTTGCCCACATTTGTAGCATAGTGAAGTTAAAACAAATCTTTGTGTTAGCAGAAGGAAAATGTTGTTACAAAAAATTAAAAGTTTCAATACCCATCACATTTTTTATTGTTACTGAAACGCAGCTTCGTTTCGTTCATACACTGTTGTGTACAGCTGTTCTTTTTCTGTAATAATAATACATTGTATATTCACATGAAGGGTACTAATAATTATTGAAGGACAGTTGAAATAAAGCCTTAAATTCCACTGAATGCAACACAGAAATAAAAATATGAACTCTTCTGCTTTTGTGAGAGGCTACTTTGACAGAGTAAACTAACTAAATTGAATCAGAGAAACTACAACACACCAAAAGGATTCTTTTCGTGATCAGATAATTATACTTACAGAATATGAAACTGTAGTTGCAATCAGAGAGCAAGCTTTGTACATTCATGCTATCTATTATGAATTTTCAAGATTTTGTTTTATAAAACTGCATATGTCGACACGACACTAAATTTTAACTACGTTAGGTAACATCAGTGATGTGAATTTATAATTGCAGCATAAAGATCTCAGGCGTTTAGTAAACGTTTTATAAAGGGTATCATCATCAAGTTCAGTAACACTTTACATGGTACAAAAAATCTTCAGGCATTTATTTTTAATTTTTTTACTATTTTTTATGTCTGGAAGTAGGGCCATGCCAGCAAATTTTAAAACCAGTTCTCAAACTTCCAAACACTCAACATTTTCTATTAGTCCCAAGTCAGAATTCAATTCAATATGCTTTAAGATTGAAAACCCTTTGATTTTACATGTTGGACAAGTACTTCACTTGGCAAGGTTACATCTGTAGCTGACATAGATTCAAAACCTATGCAATCACGCCTGAGAACAAAAATGGCCACAGTACAAGAAAAAAGTCTCGAAACAAAAAAACACATATTTGTAACTGGCTTTTCGTATTCTGGGGCGAAATCATAGGGCATATTCATAAAATCAAGCAAATACGTATATTCTATATGTAATAAGAATCATTGATGATCTCATATTTCGAAGCAAGAATATTTACGTTTCTGTCTTTGTATAGACTAAATTTTCTCTTCCTTATTTAACACACGTAACTTCCCTTAAACACTTTCCTATGACATTTCATTAATCAACATAATTTTAGGCGGAGCAGCTAATATGGTAAAGTAAAATAAACTAATTCGGTATAACACTTTAAGTTGCATATCTAAATAAATATAAGCGAATTAAACACATCAATTTCAATAAATTGCTGCATGTTTCAGAGATTAAGGTAATCTCCTACACGCAAATCTTCTACATTTCCCATTTCCGAATTAATAACTTTTTTCCCATGTGGTTTTGGTTCCTGTTCATTGAATTAGTATTACAGTTTAACTGAAACCATGATAAATACACTGGACGAGAAGAACGGCCTTTTAAAATATAATTTAATGCAAAAATAAGTTTAAAAATTTAAATTTAGGAAACGGTTTACTTTCCAGAAGTCATTTTAGGAAATAGTTATAAATTATTTACAACTAAAATGACCCTAAGAAGCATTTGCAGTCTCATTGTTACGTGCGATTATAGCTAAGTACATTTACAATGTTCGGCTTGACGTTTTTTACATTCGTAACACAAAACTTTGTCAATGAAACATCCTTAAAAGGCACATGACATCTAAATTTGGACATGTTAATTCGTTAGTATATCAATGCTTATATTTTTGTACATTATTTGTTATTTATAATGAATGAAACTCCAGTTCATCTATATGATAATCGAAAGTAAAAACATGAGCACTTGATCTGATTCTATCGTTAATAAGCTTTATTCATTCCCGCAGCCAGAAATGTAGCAGCAGGGTTAATACGCCGGACAAATCTCAAAGTTTTGTTCACTAACTCTTTCTTATTCTTTTTAAACCAATATTTAATTTGTTACATTTTATTTTGCCTTCTTTTCTAATTGATTAAAGTGGCGGCTTCATTCGTTTGTCCTTAGCATGGCATTTATGAAATAATCTCAATATTAACTAAGACTCTAGAAGTAATAGTAAACAAATATTGAATTGTGATGAAGGAAGAAGTTTCGCTTTAAACAAAGGTAAAATATATGAAACACGAGTTAAGGAAGTATAGTAATTAGTAGTTACTCAGAAGTGCGAACAAATTGCTCAAAATACAAAAACTGCACGTCGATTTTTTTGTTAAGATTCTTGTGCTTGTGTTACCAAGTACCAATTTGAAATAGTTTTTAAAGAAAGTACAGCGTTATACTTCCGAAAGTTTCAGTTAATAATCAAGAGAAACAAGTCATTCTAAGTAAGCATTTGTAATATCCGGACATGGGAATAACTGAAGGCGATTTTTTAATGTATAGCTTTTGTTGGTTAGCGGAATGCTTAGTGGAAAATTCTATAAAATCGACGATGTACGCTCTTGAGGTACTTTTCCTGAAAAGCTAAAAGATGGAATGTTTGCAATAAAAAAGTGTCTTAGGTTTCTAAAAGATGCGAAAGGGGAATCTAACGATTTTAAGATACAAAATAACACCATGAAATGTAACTCAAATATTTATATATATCTTAAGAAAATACGATACTATATAAACTGTTATATATTATAAGAAAACAATTCCTTTCTTAAAAGCTATTAGTTTATTATTTTTTTAACAATATACATTTCAAATGACTTCGCCATTTTGACCATTCTTGTTTCCTGTAGTTCTGTAACACAGAAGTTCTTAGTTTCTTCTAGTTTTACTAACGAAGACTTCGCATTTTCAATGTCTGAAAACAAATAATCTTAAACATACGAAGAACGTCCCAGCCATGAGAGTTCTTTAGAAATCATAAAATCAAAAAGCACTTCCTTAAGAACCTTCTTCGGAATGTTCTTTGGTATTATATGGTGTCGTACAGTCTTACTGGAATGGTAATTGCTCTACATGTCAAATAATACTACTAAAAAATCGTCGGTTTCTATTATAAACGTCTGAAGCTTGTGTCGTTCAAAAATAGGGGATTGAAAAGAAGAATGGATCTGTAACAATATATTAAATGTTTCATTTTCCAAATCGATTAACTCCATGAAACAAAAGGTTGTTTCGTGCAAGGTGAGAAATATATATTGCTTTTTAAAATTATTCTTAAATTACCAAGTCAAAAATACGATGTAAACTGTATTACTGCAGAGACACCTTTTATCTAACGACATAAAGAAAGTATAAGATAGAAAATCTTTGGAGCAAAAATTATTATTACTACAATTTTTTCGTGATTAAGGGAGTTAATCGATTTGGCAAGTGAAAGAAAATTATTAATTCAAATTCAGTCTTTGAATTATTTCTTTACTAGGGAAAACTTCATTATATAAATATATATATGTTTTATTAAATATCTTAGCAAAACTTAATAACTATTCTGTTACTGTTACATAATATAACGAGTATTATTACTTTGTTTAAATTTATTTATCATCAATATAAATGACGTCTTCTTCGTTAACTGTATTTGAGATCCCGTCATGTCGATTTGTCCTTAAAGTTTTATAATGCTCATGTTTAATAGAAGGAATGGATTTCAACAGGTCCATCATAACCTTCCACTGCTACACATTCTCTTATATTAACGGCATTAAATTCGGTATTTTCGTTAAAGTCACATTTGAATTGTATGAGGTGGGGTTTGGACTATTCTAACTTTATCCAGCGCATTTTAAACAACTCACATTAAAAGTGAAATTTATACATATTTGCTCCTGTGGCAGTTCGAATGCAACTGATTTATAATTTTTTTCTCGTACTCGATTAATGTGAGTGATAACTCTTCTGGTCTGAAGAAAACAAAGAAATTAAACGAACAACTTTTGTTGCGTATGCACCTGCGCATTTAACATTGTAATCATGTGACGTTATATTGTGAATCAGAGTCGTCGTAAACGGCGTGGAGGTGACAATTAAAAACGGCGACTGGAGAGTCGCCATGACTTATAAATTGTAATTTTATATATAGATTGAAATTGGTAAAAGCACTAAATATAACTATACAGTCCACCTGAATGTTTTTGTGACCTTAAAGAAAAGGTACTTTACAATAGGTATTTTTTGAAAGCAGGAGAAATGAAAAATGGGCAATGCCCTCGCCGAGATTCGAACATTAGACCTCTCGAACACGCCCCGAGCGCGTTGATCACTACGCCACGATTGCATGCTAGGAAGGTGGAGGAAATACCTTGTATAGTCCCCTTTTTAAAGGGCAAGTGGGGATTAGGGGTCCCAATAGCCAAATCCTGGGAGTGGAAAATCATCACCCGCCGCCTTTTTAGTTCGGGAGCCACTGTAGAGACATTAGGTATTTTTTTTATGGCAGGAAAGAGGAAAAATGAGCGACGCCCTCGCAGGGACTCGAACCCCGGACCTCTCCAATACACACGGAATGTGCTGACAATTACACCACGAAGGCATGCTAAGAAGGCGTTAGAGATACCTTATATTGTGACCAAAAAAACTTTCATACTTGTCTCCGTAGCAGAGGAAAAAGAGTGCAGCGGATTAACTAGATTTTTATTATGATATAAATACATTATAGTATGGAGTTAATCAGACTGGCTTCTGAAATAAATGATTTATTATTCGATGGCTAAAAAAATTTCTTCATTTAGTGGCGGTAATAATTATTTTTAGAGAAATTTGATTTGAATTATGCAGTTCGGAACCAATCAAATGCTTTGGCATTAAAATTTAATAAAACTCAAAAACTGGAGTTAATCGATTTGGCAAGTGAAGTTATGGTGCTAAGTATCCTATTGTTTTGCGAAATAAATAAATGTTTGAATGGTGTCGGCTTCAATCTTAAAATGGTCAAATTCTTGTGGCCCACTTGTACAAATTATTGAATTAAAATATTTCTCATTCCATACATTTTATCTCCAGTTACAAGCCTCTGGTAAAATAGATGCATTTGAATCTGAACCTTTTACTTACAAATCAGTGAGACACAGAAAGATGTGTGTAAAGTAGTTAAAAATAATTAGAATATTCTTTTCATAAAAAGTGAGCGAGAAACCACTTTGAACAAATCTTTAATCATAAAACCTCTTTAAACAGATAAACGAGAAAAGTCATGGGCATAAATGGAACAGCATGCATTTTCTGAAGAAAATAATTTTACTACGATCCACAATTTTACTGGCACCATTTAGAGTACAGTTTTTCAAGTCGACAGCAAAGATGAATCTTTATGACAATTCTGGCCTGTTTAGGTTTCAGTAAAGACACAGAGTTTCATTTGGCTATATTTCTTTGCTTCGTCCAAGGGTCCCCAAACTTTTCTTTCTCATGCACCCTTTTCACCACTGCTTGAAGTTCCTTCTCGCCTCCCACCTCTTGTTCAAAACTTATTTATTTAGATGTAGACTATTTTAACGCATTTTATTAATTAAACAGCAAAAAGCTGATAAATACCTGAAAACGCTGATACTTAAGCTGAAACTGCTGATAAATACCAAAATTTGAATAATGTTTTTATATTCATAAGCTAAAATTAAATGCTGAACAGCTAAATGAAAGACTAACTGTATTCCTCCCCCAGAAAATATGAAATTTTCCCAAGGTAAATCCCCCCCCCAGCTGAATATTTCTGGCTTTGCCGCACATGATAAAGCAGGAGATGGTTACTTTTCCTACTACTGAAAAGAGGGATACCTGCGTAGAGGACTTTTCTAAGGATATATCTCTTATAATATCTCTTATAATTTTCTACCATAAAACTGCTTTCTTGCTCAATCTGTTCACCAGATTCAAACATATGTCAAACTATTAGTGCACGATTCTCTTATCTGCTCAACTACTAATGAACTCAAGTATTTACTTATTTTCTTTAAATATAGACAAAGAAGAAAAAAATCGCTTAGAAAGGTAGAAATCAGTTCATTATCAAATAATTCTTTGTACATATGGAAAAGGACAGTGGCCTTGGTAATTCCATATTATATTTCGTTTCCAAATTTACGTATTGCAGCCTCAGGTTCCAGAAATAAAAAGCCTGATAAACTAATTTAGAGTTGCACAGAATGTCAAAAAGTGTTACTTCATATTTTGTTATAAATATTACGTGAGTAGGAAAACTTGTATTATGTAGGTTTTTTCCCCGTCTCTCTTTTTCTTTTTACAATATATGGTCATTTTAGAGACTTTTGCAGAGAAATATTATAAATCTATAGAAATAAAATAAAGCAGAAATCCGTTATATTTTATTTCTAGTTTGAGTAATCTTATTTGCCTTCTACGCAGAACAAAGAATCACATTCTTAAATGATATTTCTGTTTCTTTTTTCGTTGAAAAAAATATCAGCCAAATTTCTATCGCTCATGTATATCTCTCGCTTCAGAATGCGCTGTACATGCATTAGATTTTATTGGAAAGAAAACTTCGAATATATACTTTGTGAGCGGCTAAGTAATGCTATTTGCGAATTCTTTGTAGTCACGTTTTTTATATAGCGTAAGCGTAGAAATAATTAAACTTTTTCGAAGTTTGAGAAAAGAAAATAGTAATAAGTGTATTTTTCAATTACTACGTCTAGTATCAGTTTTATTCATACATTAACTCGCATAAATATAAGTTTACGTTTAAATATATCTTTCAAATTTCAATACATATATAATGCAAACTGCTTGATTTTTCTCATTTTAGTAAGCAGTAGATTTCATAACGCCTGAATTTTGGGAATAGTATCACACATCATATATTTCGAATATTTCTATTCAGTTTAAACATAAACTAGGCTTCAGTATTTAGAATAAACTTTTCCCTAATAGAACAGATAATGAGTCAAACATCAGCATCGCAGTATTGTCTTAAATTGTTAAGTCAAATCTACCTTGCCAAGAATTGCCAAACATCAGTCTAATTAGCTCATTCTTAAATTTTAATCCATTTTAATTATTTGTGAGAGCCTTTAAATAATTAAAAAATAGATAGCTTAAAAAAGAGATCACCCACTTGCTTCGGAGAATATAAAAGCAAATAACACAGATGGGCCGTGCCGCAAATGCGATTTTTTCGCCGGACTAATTCCATGTAACTTTTAAATTCTACTCTCCAGTAACTTCTTAATTTCCAAAATTTTCGCTGTCCCTGAGCTCTGCTGGTAACTGCCTTTCCTAAATTCTAAAAATTCCGCCATCCTTATTTTTTGCTGTTTGGTCCTTCTCTAAATTCTAAAATTTTTGCAGTTTCTAAATTCTAACAACCGATTGCGGTTGTATTAGTTGCGCTGCGTCTAGAACTGTGCAACACAGAGTGATCCTCCAACTCATTCATTAAAGAATAACCTCCAATGATTAATGTTCGAATCCTTAGCTGACACAGCAAATAATGAAAACAATTCAAAATAGTTCAGATCGTCATATAACTGGTAAGAAGCACTTAAACACACCAACTAGTCAACGAACTTATATGAGTAATTCAATTATTCCAAAAATTCAATGTGCTCATCAACAACCAAATTAAACACATAGATTGAATCTACAAACAATGAACGACTAGGTATGATGAACATGCAATAGCAGCCAAAGTAGACATTGGCATAAAACAGTGACGCCACCAGCAGTGGCAGAGCTTGTGATGTCGCTTGCTCGAGACAACAGAAGCACCTCTACACCAAAACGGCATCGTGGGTCCCAGGAAGGCTTTGCTAATCTGGATAGCTAGCGTAAGGGGCCTATACCTACTTACCCATGGTAAATAATAGGTGGCCCCCTACACTTATACCTAACCTAACCTAGCTGCGCTGCTTTGATCCTGTGGGAAAGGGTGTTAGCACTTTTCTATCTGATTGAAACAATAAACGAATTCCTAATATTGTCACGTCTACATGTTATCTTGCTGGATTTAAAATAATGACCTAAAATTGTAAGGATCTTAAATTTGACTAACTTTTATTTTATTTTAAAGCATTACTATCATCTCTCATTTTCCACTTCCGGCCAGGATTAATGCGTGAATATGTTCATGCAAATTGTACTTGCTAACGCTTAAGTATTTAAGTTCGGGCTTTTGCCAAGAGCAGAGTAGAAGGAGAGAGATGAGCCGTCTGTCCACGAGACTTCACGCGAGCTTGTCATCAGTTACTATCGGCCTTAAGGCCAGAGGTTTTAAGACTCTTGAAAGCTAAAGACGTATTGTAGCAAAAAAAAAGCAAAAGCAAGATAAAGAGACAAAGGTCGTCATCAAAGAAGGTGTTCGACATAACAACCCGGACCGTGATACCGGAATCGTGCGTCATGTGATCTTCCATTAGTGATGCAGACCTTCCATGGGCCCAAGAAGTGAGGTCTGCATCACGGTCCAAGGTCGTAATTTCGAACACCTTCTTTCATGACGATTTTTTTTTTGTTCTTATTTGTTAGTTTCTGCTGCACTAAACGTAATAAAACATCTTTTGTCTCACTGTTCCTGTCCTTCCTTTTTTTGTGTCGTCGGTACTGCGCCAGAAAAGCGTTTCCGACCACGCATTGCTATGTGACTTCCAATTGTTTAGGTGTACTCTATCTCTCCTGAAAGTTTGTCACCGCTGTAATGATACACCCTGCATATAATAACAAAAGTATTTCTTCTCTTTCCCCTATATACATGATACTAAGGATTCTTTTCACCTGTTTATGCATTCCAAATGATTTTTATTCCATACAGTATTATTGTTTTCGGTAGAAAGAATAATAAACATGTTTTCTGACCCCGTCCGTGTCCTTTCTTTCTTGATTTTGTCGTCACTACCGCGCCAGGAAAGCGTTTCTTACCTTGCATTGCTATGTGATTTCCCATCGTTTAGGTGTACTCTATCTCTCCTGAAAGTTTGCCACCGCTGTACTGATACACCCTGTATAAGCATATGACCGCAATAATAATATTATATATCCATAGAATATTAGTATATTAAATATCCATATGACCACATTAGCATATTATGCACCTATGAGACTTTATTAGTATACATATAATATATCTATTACTTCGTAGTGTAATGTTCAGCACACTCAGCGTGTATTCGAGAGGTCCGAGGTTCGAGTCCCGGTGAGGACATTGGTCATTTTTCATGTCGCCTGATCCAAGAATACCTAATGTCTCTATAGTGTGAGTTATATTAGTACTGCAGTTGAAAAAGGACTTCAAAAAGGATTAATATGCATATATTCGTTAAATCAGTATAAAATACTGCGTATAATATAATAATATATGATATATTATCCTGTTTTTAAAGGAAACTTTTCATCTTAAAATCAACATAAAATAAAGCGAAACTTTTAATGCTGTTTAAAAATCTGACCATGGTTTCTGCTGCAATTTTCCCAACCCATGTTTTCATCCTATCATAACTCACATTGTAGAGACTAGATATTTTTGGATCAGGAGACATGAAAAATGAGCAATGCCCTCAGCGGAACTCGAACTTCGGACCTCTCTAATACGCTCTGAGTGTGTTGACCATTACACTACGAACCCGGGAGAAATACCTTATAACACAAAAGTGCTCTGATCGAACTATCAGAGTTCAGCGAATATTACCCCTCTGCTCTTTGTGAGCGATGGGAGGTCATGATAATGTTAAATTAAGAGAAGAAATTGTTAAAGTGAAATGCACAAGATATTTAGATGAACTTCTAAAATAGAAACATTTATAATCAACACAACAAATAATTTTACAACAAACCATTAAAAATTGTTGGCTTCTTACGATTTATAACCTAAGCTGGAAAAACACGTGGAAAAAAATGTGAGGTGAATAAAAAGAAGTGAAAATAGCCTGAAAAAATATGATGTTACAGGGAAAATGGGGGAATAATATTACATATAATAAAAATCTTAAAAAAAAAACACAACTACTTCAATGAAATGTTGTGAAAACGCTACAGTTATACAAATCATATGAATGGAGAACCTGATTTCATTTCAAGTAATTCTTTATAATAAGAAAAAATTGGCGACTTTTCGAAGGCTTCAGGTATTTTGGAGCCAGGAAGCGAAATAAATCAATTGCACCTTTTATACTGGATTCGATGTATGCAACTTCTAATTAGTAGCACCATTTACACCATGCGAGCACACATGAAAGAGAAATATGCTAACTCCTAATACCATCTCTTCGAAGTCATTACTAATTTGAGATTACATGACCATGTGAAGAACAAAAGCTTCTCTATCGCTTAAATAACAATGCATTACATTTTAAGAAATACATATAAAATCGTCTAATTAAATATTTTTTATCATTTTCTATTATAAACGAAGATGAAGAACGTGTTTTAGAATATGAAAAACTTTCAAAATTTTACCAAGAATATATACCTCTCCAACGACAATCCGTTGCAACTTAACTTTCACCAAGTCAACTTATTACACAGGTAGATATATATACAAGTGGCTACATTCTGTCATTTCAAAACTTTTATCTCTCCTGTGTTAAGACTAAGAACTAATTCCTCTATTTTTTATTTTTTACTTTACATTTTTAGATCAAATTTTCATTAAATTTATTAAATATGAACCCCGGCCCGACAACACTTCAACCAGCATCAGTAATGAACTGCACGGATCAGAGCGGCAGTGAGAACGTTAATCCAGTTCAGAAAACATTGTTAATGTGACCTAGGACTCTTACGATTATTTTAGTATCAATCTGTAAAAATTGCTGGCTGAATTTTTACCTGCAACCAAATTTGAAAGGATATATTAATTGCGATTTGAATTTAACAAACTTTTAAACATAAATTTCGTCTCAAGAAAACTTGCTAATCTTGCATTGAGTCCAGCCACATATTAGCCGAACGTCCCTAACCTTACACGTAGTTGCACTTAACAGCAAGTTAACTGGCGTGAGTTAATAAGAATAGTGCCATTTCTAATATTTAAAATGTTTAGTTTCATCGAATTTAACATGAACCGAAATATAAAATACTGAAGAAAGTTATATTTAATTGTTAATTCCAATATTTTAATTTACTTATTTCCTTTTTTACAAATGAAGGAAATTACGTTTTTCTATGAATCTGCTTGGAAGGCCTTCCATTTAGTATCTTTCCTTTAAATTTATAAATCTGTAATTCCTTTAAATTTATAAATCTTTTAATTAAACTTTAAATTTATAAAGTGATCACAGGAAATCGAAGCATCAAAAAGAAGTAGTATTTATATTAAAATATAAATATGGGAAAAGTTCTTTTTTTCATACATTTTTTGCAAGTTACATTTACACCTATATAAGCAAACTTTTGAAGGAATTAAAAGCCATACCATCATATTAGATAACTTCCAACCAATGTGCAAAGCAGGGTGTACATTTTATTAATGCTTTGGAATTATCAGTTGTAAAATGCAACCTAGAGGAAAGATAATTTGCATTTAACCTTTCATTCGATAAGTTGGAGCTTTGAAACTGTTTGGAGCGCTTGCAGGATCGTCAAGTATTTAGGAGCCTGCAAAATCCTCAAGTGTTTGAACCAGGAAATATTGAACAATTAATTGTACTGTTGTCTATAATCGAATGTAAGACCTTTCACTTTCCTACTGAATGTTCGAACGGTTGCAACATGAAGGCATATGGGAAACAATTCTTTAACTCCTTGCATTTTCATCGTCCTACACTCAAAAGAGCTTTCGGGAAGAAGAGTCATCTCGTCAGATCAAAATAGTAACGAATTGTTCTTAACGATAATATATTTCCGAAGCCAGAGTTCTTAGATGTTTTGGAATAAAAACGTTTGAAAAATCAATTAGGCTTCTTCGCAAATCGAAGTAAATACATACCAGCTGTTAGATAGGCATTCTGTCTCCCGCATCACGAGGCAACATAGTAGGAATTCGTCTAATTTCTTACAGCCAGGAATTTTGTCGTAAACGTCAGATTAATAATTTTTTCAAGGGAAAAATAATACTTATACATTCCTCTTATACTTGGCTCTAAGTGAAAACATAAATTATGTTCAAGACTTTTTTTGTTCTGACTCACTTCTGTTCTTTGTATTAAAGATAAAATCTTGATGATATAAATTTTAGTCGTGGTAAATATTACACAGACTTAAAAGATTACTAAAGCATTCAATAAATTCATACAACCCAAATTATTGCAATTTACTAATATATTCTGATTTAATTCCAAAAACTTGCGTTGTAATGATAAATTGTTAAAATGAAGTTCATGCAGCTCATAAGGCAATTTTGTCTCTCCCTTACCATTAATATTCACAAAGCAATTATGAGGAAAATAAAAGTAATTTAAAATCTTAAACATTGCTCAACAAGTTTCGGAAACAGTGTCTTCTAACAAGCTGTACTCATAAAGTCCATCAAGATCCAAAAATACGCAGACATTCTTTAATGAGGAAAAGATCCCTTTGCACTTAACTAGCAATGTGGGCGATTAAACCGCATCATTGCGCACACTGGTAGGAAATCGAAGAACAGCAAACACACGCATATCCGCCAGATTCAGCCTTAGAAAAGACCGAGCTTTATTTATTATTAGGATCTGCTCTATATTGCTCTTACCTAACGGAGCGTACGTCGAAGAAATGCGAATGGTAATTCCATTACCTTCATACGTCAACATTTCCGAGGACGTTATGCGAAAGGTACCATAATAATACATGGTACTTAAAGACAGGTTAATATATAAATGTTTGCCTTCAAAGAAAAACTCAGACATATCAGTAAATGAACATTGTTTCTGGTGTCTCCTATTTCCTAGAGGGTTTATTTTATTTATACTATTGACTGTAGTATTTAGTAAACACTTTCAAAAATATATATTTTAATTTTTGTTTAAATGCACAACTAGGACTTCATTTTATTTGCTAATTAATTCAAAATTCCACTTCAGTTATATTCTCTGGTGCTGGTACTCATTTGAATAATAATGAATAAATGTTGTTGAAAACAAAAGTGGCAATAAATAATAGGTATTATGTATAGCACTAAAAATATAAATATTCAAGCTAAGAAGAATTATATGAAGATAATCGCAGTTTGTTACGTAAACTAATCAGAGATATACGCAGTTTGTTCCAAAATTAATGAAAGTGCTTTAAAAAAATATAAGTGCAATTACAATTTATTAGCTTTCAAATATAAGCCTTGGGATCGAACACAGAAATTCCACTGTTGCTGACATTTCATACTAATGCTAGAATTTTTTCATTTCAGATGTTGTCCCAAACGATTATACCTGCACATTATCAGCCTTTAAAAAATTATCCCGCAGGGGAAAGTGCGAATAATTTGTACATTAATCTTTCTTCATTGGAAGCGCTTGATATCGATAACGATATTGTAGTTATATATCTCTGACAGATTCTGCTTCCTGCCATGTGATGCGAACAGAGTAATGATCCCGTTTTCAGTCGTTTTGCAAATTCGCTCCCAACAGTTAATTTTTATGTTGTCATTGCCAGGGGGCTCTTGAATAGAATTCAAAGCTACTCCACCGGCCTAGTAGCGGTCTCAGTGGGAACCGCAAGTCACCGATACCTGCGAAAACCAGCCACTGCACTTTCTAATCCTTTTAAGGAGCCCATAGTGGTCCCGATAGGAATTCATACTCCATCATTGGCTTGTACGAAGCACAGGAACAGGGTAACAGCGAAGGTATCAAAGATATGAAACCTGCATCAAATATTGCGCATAATTTCTTTTACTATATTTTGGACTTGTTCATATAAATTTTAATTTTACTTTTTACCG
Source organism: Stegodyphus mimosarum (assembly GCA_000611955.2). Taxonomy (NCBI): domain Eukaryota; kingdom Metazoa; phylum Arthropoda; class Arachnida; order Araneae; family Eresidae; genus Stegodyphus; species Stegodyphus mimosarum. Next base: position 549,080 of record KK112617.1, on the reverse strand, counting down.
TAAACTGCCACTCTTAGTCGAAAGCCTGTTGACACTTCATTTCACAGAAATAAAATTTTTTTACTTTAAAATTGCTAATTTTTTTTAATTAAAATTTTAAAATTGCCCAAAGTTCCAATTTACTTTAATTCCCTCTCTCCCTCTCTCTCTCTCTATGTATATACTAATATGTGATGTGTGATATGTAATAAACATGCCCGATGCCAGTTAAGTTATATTGAATGTAATGTATCTAACAACAGACAGAACAATACCGCTGCAATCCTTCTCTAATAACGAAGCAAAAGATACGATTTATAGTCCTACATTTTTCAGTCTGATGCGATATGGAACCACATACAAAATTTCGATAGAAAAATAAACTAATTGTCTCTCAGCATCAGCAACAATAGCACGCAGTTTTTAATGACTTTCGCCTTTCTAAACAAATGGTGTAAAGTAAAGTAATTTCTAAACAAATGGTGTAATGTAATAAGCTCTGTTCAATATTTGAACTTTATTCAATTTTAGTGGATTAAATGTCGCAAAACATTTATCATAATTGATCAGAAATCAATAACGCTAACAAAAAAATAAACAGACTTTAGCTAGCAGTGGCAACACTTTTCGAAATAAAGTACTTTTATCTCCAATTCGCGAATCAGGGAAAATCATTGTGAAAATTATTGTTTTCAGAGTTTTTAATTAATATCTCGACTGATTAAATTCGTACGAAGATGGGAACAATCGAAATGGCTTCTTTTGGAATCGGAAATAATGTAATTAATGTTTGGAAATGCTATTTTTATTTCATTAGGAATTTTTTATTGAGAAACTCTACAATTTGAAAGCGAGTAGTGGCAACAGTTTTCCAAATAAAGCGGATTTTTGTCTCCAGCGTACGAGTCTCTTGCCGTTCGAAAAAATGAGAGCGAGAATAAGCGCTTTTAGAATTTTTCATTAATATCTCTGATTTTAGCTACTTTTTTTAGAAAAAAGTAGACATCGACCTTTTCCAGGATCCAGAAAAGAATAATAGAAAGTTTGGTGACGATAGCTATAGTAGTGACTGAGTCAATCGCCAATAAACACACAAACAGACATTATTTTTATTTATATAGCTACACACACATTTTATTAAAAAAAATATTATGGCCCATCACCCGCTTCCAGACCGTACATTTGGCCACTCTGTTTGAGACAACAGATTTAAAGGCCAGCAATTTTTGTTACGGGACTTTACCTCCAGGGATTCAAGTGATTGTCTCGATTCTCGAAACCTTACTAAAATAAACAAACAAAATCTGATGTGTATATCACATGACTTCCTTGTACGGAATATTAAATCATTCGCATTTTATTTAAACTTATTCGATTGAATTAAATCTACTTCGTCCACAGCGCATAAATCAAAATAAAATAAATGCACTCTTTAAAATTCACTATATTTGTTTGCCACAACGACACTCTAGCGTTACATCTCATTTATTTTATAAATCAGAATGCACAAAAATTATGTATATGATCTGAAGAATTATCTAATCGTTGCCGTATGTTCTATTCAGGTACTATAATAAATCTAAAACGATAAAATAACGATGCAAAGCAATAAACGATAAAATAAAAGAAATTAAACAAAAAAAGAAAGAAAGAAAGAAAGAAACAGTTTTTAACAGACGATTCATTATTTCTCATTCAATTAATTCAGTTCTCACTTAGCAAGAAGGAAAAAATACATAAAAACTCAAAATATCTATATTCAATATTAAGCAGTAAATCTTAAACACTTATTTCCTTGAATAAATTCCAGAATGGATTAAGCATGATTTAATTCGCAATAAATAAAAGAAGGCGCTATCTTTGTTGTTCGGAAGCTTAATTTCGCTAGATTGGCAACAAATCCACTATTCTGCTAAATTTTCAAATGTAAACAAATATGGCTGCCACGGCCAAAATATATTAGGCTTAGCCGCAATTAAACAACTTTTAAATTGTTGATAATGCTACAACTATAATATGCAGGTTAACTAAGGGCATACAAACGTTAACCGGAAGGTAAGAACAACATAATTTAATCATTTTTAAAGCAAAAAATGCACAATTTACGAACACATAAGAATACATAAACTGAGCTCACTGAGCCGAGTATATAATAGTATAGCCGAGTAGATATATATGTACTTTTGGTGAGGCCAATTGCAACCAAAATAGGAGGCGCACAACTACATGTTATAGCACTCGTATATACAAAATTTCAATGTTCTGAGGTTACTCGTTTTTGAGTTATGCAAGATACATACATACGTACGTACAGACGCCCTGAAAGAAATCTCTTCAGAATCCGTTTTAAATGATTTTTATAATTGTTGGGGGGAAAAGAGTCCTTACGTACAGATGTCACGCAAAAACATCGTTAAATTGCATTTGATGTCGGTCAAAATGGATACTTTCGTTGAAATATGATACCCGAAATTTTTCGCGATTACTGTACTTCCTTTTTACTTTGTACATGAAAATAAATATAAGCGCAAATTTTACAAAACTAACCTATGCTATCAAATCATAAATTAATGGCATTTTCTAAGTTATGGCAACTGCATGATCAGGAATTCATGGCATCTACCTAAGGAAACAGAGTTTTTCTTTATTGAGCAAGCTTCTAGCACTTATATATTAGAAATGTGTGTTCCATATAAATGGTAAGAGAGACACAGAATGGCATGCAGGAAATATATTTCTGAGTAAATGCAGGAAAACCGTTTTTAAAAAAATGATTTTATTAAAAGTGCCTTTGGAACAAAAACAATGTAAATTGATTTGGGATAAAGGGATTTTGCCACGTATAACAAAAGTCTTTGGCGATCTTTTATAAATACAGTATGATTGAAACCATCCTTTTCAGCAGGTGAAATTGACCTAAGTGAATCAAAGAATTTGCAATACATAGTGTAAAAAAGTACGTACAATCTACCATATTAGGTAAATTACGTTAATACGTTGTATCTAAAGAATGTTAAGCCCATTAATGGAACATACTTACATCAAACTTATTAGGAAATACAAAGAAATAAAAAAAATTGTAGTCTTCCTTCTATAGTGAGAAAAAAACGAATTATTCATAAACATAACGATATTTTATGATTGTGTAAACTACTTAATTCCTGCAAAGTAAGTATCATTTTATTTATAAACAATATGTTACTTTGCTTATAATTTTTTTAAGTAAATGTTTGAAATATATTTGAATATATCAGATTTGTTTGAAATATATCAGATTTCATTGATCGAAGCCGCTTTAAAACTCGAATTAATTTGTTTAAATTTTACTTGCGAAATAAGGTCCCATTTAAGTACTTTTCTGAGGTTTCACTCATCTTATAATTAATTCAAAATGGGTATTGAATTTTTTTATGATGCCAAAGTACCATTTTTTTTGAAAGAAACGACATTTTAAAAGTGATTGGTGTATTAACATACTGAAACTCAACCCTTTGTATGATGATCATTTGAAGACAGAATTTTATAGCCGATGACCGTTTCAGATCAGCAGTTAATTTATTTTTAATCTACTCAATGTTTATTGACTTGCTGTCCACTCATAACCTTATTTATGGAGGGCTGAAGGTCTTAATTACAGCAAATATTAATCTTTCTTCAACCCACACTGATTAATACTTTTATTCTCAACAACATAATTTCAGTTAATAATCCTCATTAACAACAATTCACTTCATTTCAGGCTTTTTAGTTAGTTTCTACCGTTTGAATAAACTTAAGTATATATTCTTTAATCGGGTTTTATAATTCAGATAGTTTTCTTAATCGTATTTATCAATCATAGAAAATGCCATCAAAAAATTGAAAAAAATTTTCATAGAAAATGAAATCTGAATATTTTTACCCTCAGAAAAATTAGAAAGGGAATTCCTACAGCTAGAAAAATTCTTTTTACTAGTGAGAGGGAATTTCGTTTGCCTCTCTTTCTAGAAATATCTCATACTGACTCACTGCTCCATCGAAAGAGAAATTCTGTCTATTTTTGAAAAGTAATCTCGGGGAAGTACTCTCATTTCCCAACGACTATTTATATATTATATAGTGATATGAACAAGCGTGGAACAGTGGAGAGCAAAATCAGTTTTCCATTTAATAACAAGAGGTACTTTTAAATCCCCTGGTGGGAGTTCTTTTAAATGGAATCCATTTGGACTAAAACGTTTCGATTCTGGAAATTTTACCTATTGCACCTGATATATAAATAAGATTCGCTCTGAACTTTGAGTCACTTTTTGATAGATAAAATTTTAAAGGATTAGATTTGTTTATAGGATCTCTGATTCTGAAGAAATGGATTAAAGGAAATAACGTTCTTTTAATGCATCTCTTTAAAATTAAATTTCATATGAATAAATGGCAAATTTAACTTTGATTTTATAGGTATGTTTTAAAGTTTGATTGACTAGAGTTTGATTAATAGGATTTTTATTTGAAAAATTAAAGATGTCAAAGAATAAGGAATATCTATGTAAAAAGTTTTAAAATTTTTAGCTTTAGATTCGTATATAAATAGATGCGCAAAACGTAAGTATCATCACATTCTACAAAAGTAACGCCATTAAAAAAGACATTACATGAAAATAAGAAAAAGCAATGTCTGCGTAACAAAGCTGTATAATGTACAGCATACTTCATTTAAGAAAATGTTTTTCCCAAATAGGTTGCAATATTTTGAATTTGAGTTTTTATTCAAATCTCGAAATACAAAAACTGACCTATTTAAAGTTTGATATCATATTTTGCATGAAAGTTGATAGATTTGTATAAAAACTGATACACAAAATGCAAGAATCATCGCACTCTACAACAGCACCAAAAAACGAACATTATTTACAAGTGGGAACAGCAGCATATGTATGAAATGTCTGCCTGATTTTAGCTTTCTTTATAAGGTATTTCTCCCGCCTTCTTCGCATGCCTTCGTGGTATAGTAGTCAGCACGCTCGATGCGTATTCGAGAGGTCCGTGGTTTAGTTCTGGCGAGGGCATTGCTCATTTTTCACGTCTCCTGCTTCATAAATACCTAATGTCTCTACACTTGCGCCCGAGCTAAAACGGGTGGTGGATAATGATTCTTCCCCACCAGGATTTGGCGATTGGGTCCCCAAAACCTCAGCCGCCCTTCAAAAGAGGGAGTATATAAGGTATTTCACCCGCCTTCTTGGCATGCCTTTGTGGTGTAGTGGTCAGCACGCTCGACGCGTATTTGAGAGGTCCGTGGTTTGAGTTCCGGCGAGGGCATTGGTCATTTTTCACGTCTCTTGCTTCATAAATACCTAATGTCTACAACTTGACCTCAGAACATTTCCTTCTTAAGTAGTTCGTAATAGTTAGAATTGAAGATATTCTTCCATTCCTGTACCACAAAAACTGACCAAAATATTTAAAGTCCGATATTTTTTTCAGGGTCGTACATGAACTAAAAATTAAGTGATGACCGTTGGTAGACTGTCATGAAATGTTTTGAACAATATATATAAAATAAAAATACGTAGCTATTAATTATACTTTAAATTAGCAATAGTTGCTGAATTTTTCTTATTTAATTTGGGCGCTTCTACCTCTGTATTATAAAAATAGTAATAACATTTTCGAAACTGCGACATATCTTAAAACTAATACTGCGTTATATCATCTTAACTTTCTGCACTGCGTACAGTTCTTAGCAAATGAGATTAAAAAAAACATTTTGCTATAAATAAAAATATATAATATGTAATCACTATAAATATCACTGCAATCCAACTATGCACTATCTTTCTATGTTTGCTCACGCTTAATTAAGCCACGCTGCTCTCTGTGATTCAGTATCTTTCCTAGTTTAAAATATAATGCGTCACACCTTTCAAATATGTTGGAGTATATATTGTACCCATAATCATATGTAAAGCAAATATTGTGTCTCCAAAACTGCTTCATCCAATAATAAAATTATGCTGAATTAAGTCACGTCTGTCTGCTTATCCATATATATACAAATATATATGTATATTCAAAAACTATATCTTAGTCACAGAATTTGTATTACAAAAACTGTGACTCAAGTATTGGCACATTACAAACTTGTAACATTATAGGCATAAATAAAAAAAATGAAAAATATTTCTTGTTGGATGAATATTTTTCTTTGATTGTTAGAATATGATCAAAATAATAAAACTGAATCTGAATATTATTGATCTATATTTTAGATTTGAAAACTTATGTGAAAATGATTTCGGCATATCAAATGTAACAAAACTAATTCAAGAAATTAAAGAAAGTTACATGCCAGTAAATTCTCAAGAAATGACCTTAGATAGAAATGAACTTAGATAGAATGACCTTAGATAGAATAACCTTCAATGACTTTAGATAGAAACAAAATCGGTCTCGAATTATCCTACTTTTTATTTAATCAATCTCTCAAGGAAACCAATAAGTTTGATTTTCTAAAGCTGAAAAATCTATAATAATCGCAAAATTTAAAATTAAATATCTCGGTCAATTTTTGTTGAGCAGGAGTCTCACGTTTTGTATTTCACTATTCTAGAATGAATACAAACGTTTATTTAAAATAACTATATGGACCAATGGATTGTAGAAAATGTTAGATTTCTTAATTTTTACAAAAGCGATTTTAAATCTGAAAATCCCAAATCGTAACTTTTTCCAGCATTTAACATAACATCAAACACTTTTGTAACTGAAAATAAAAGTCTGCGACTTACGGTTGGAAAAACAATGGTCACATGACGATGAATACTGCAAAGAATTACGGACAGGAGCATACGTGTGATCATGTGTTTAGTACTTTAGGTCGATGATTTGTAAACTTCGCTCCCTTCGAATAAATAAAGAACCTACATTCAAGTTAAACCAACGTGTGTTAAACGTTGACTGACGTAAATTTAAAGCCTTTTATTGCGCACAACATCACAAATGTATGGAATTCCTTATTTATCTTTAAAAACATGTCCTCCTTCCACTTTTCTCATAACATTTGTGAAAGACGTGGCTTGTAGTTTAAGCTTTTAATTAAAATCACGATTATAATTTTGTTAACAATTGTAATTCAATAAAATAAATTGTAAGAAAGCAAAGTTGAAACGTTTTTCACAGTTTCAGATTATTGGCATTAATGTAACGCAGATCTAACGACAAAGCACAAAGAAGAGGTTTTATAAGCCATAGTTAAGTTTGTTTTCATGTATTTAGCAAAATGAATTGCATAACTCTACATCAAGCTTACCATCTACTGACTGACTTAAGGAAAGTACCAACACATTAAAATAAAAACAGCTGGACATGTCAGACTGTAAAAGTTCTGCCAACAGACCGGCTGGCGAATAAATTTACTGATTGTATATGTTTTACCTTAGCCTAGTCAGGCGGCCTGGCATGCAAGCATACAAATCCCGTAATTTGCATTTAACTGACATCGTAAATTTATTCATTCTATTTCATTTTCATGCAGTAACGACATATAAACCCAATCCATATGTTTCTATTGTCCTTTTTAATTTATGTTTTAACCTGTCATGTGCTGAGATTAGATGGTTAATGTCTTTTTTTTCCTCGAGCATCATTTTCGGGTCCGTCAGCACGCTCTTGCAGTATATGCGTCACCCTAAGTCCTTTGCCTATGTGTCAGCGATAGCTTCGAACTTATTTGGAATGTAATGACTATTGAAATGTTTGTTAGTGTTTTTCTGTTTCCTTATAAGCATTATATTGCAATCACTGTCAAATGAATTTACGCTATATCGAAATCTATAATCACTTTATTAAAAAAAATACATAACCAAAATTTATTAGCGTAAAATTCCTTTGGGAGCCGCCAGGTTGAAACCGCTGCTTATATGCCATAAAATGACCCGAATCTAATAAATTACGTTAGAACACAATGATTAAAAAGTTCGAGAAGAAACAAATTTTTACGAATGTGACCGAACACATTGGTATTCTTCACTGCAATATATTCCGATGCAGGTAGCCATCGGAGCAACAGGCAAAGCTGTGTAAGTAGTCATCCATTATAAATTGCATCAAGTTAAACCTACTATCTGTTCCTACAATTTAAATGGCATCGGTGCTTAACAAGTACAGGCAGAGGTTGAAGCAAAGACGGCACATGTGCATTTCCTAGGTATATATTCAGTGTCGCTGAGATTTGCTAACTGGTAAGATACCTCTCAATTTTGAGGGATCCCGAAGGAACGGACCGAGGGTCTCCTCTTCCTCTTCCACTGCAACCAATCTTTCAAGAAGACCTTCGGCTGGCTAGTATTTTTAGTGACCTTTTGCCGCTTCCAGACACCCATACCTTCTCCGCATTCGAACTCACATCCTTCGATACTGCAGTCAGCTTCCCTAACCAACATACCGGCTAGGTAACATCGACACTTTGTAGCAAACATCACAGCGAAACAATGTTAAATGAGAGCAAAACACCAGACATCGAGATTTGTTAGATGAAATGGCTGTATCAAGGAACACCATTTGTCTCTAATCTCAAGAAAAATCGACATTCCCAACTGGGGCATTCATTAACACTTAACTATAAAAATAAAAAAAAGATAAAGAAACATTACAATGTATGATGGAACGGCCCAGTGGATGATATTGCTGGACACTTGGAGTTCTACCCGAGTTTAATCTCAGGCGAACAAGTGACTGCATGGCTGATTTTTATAACTGATCTATGTGTAACGTGAATACAAGCATACTTCCTTTGGAAAGACCTCCACGTAGGAATCCTTCGCCTTAGGCAGATAGCTCTCGTGTACTTTACTGTATTCCAATAACCCAACCTAACAGTGTCAGGATACAAAGGCTGAATAAATATAGAAATATAATGTATAGTGATGAAACTAAATTTAGAGCTAGATTTTCGTCACTTTCTACGGCAGCGAATCGAATTACATGCTTATGTTACGTCATCCGATAGATCCGCAATTTCGAAATTCTTCTTATATAGGTCATAAAATTCGGTCATAAAAAATTCATTGATCAATTTATTTATTTTACTGTCATGTACAGTTTATCAGAAATTATATTTCGTAGTAGTGTTTGATGTAAAACTGTTTCAGTTTCCAAAAATATCGCTGCTTCAATTAACAGAAATTTCGCTTTCGTTGGTCGTTTTCTATGAAACTAAAGCAAATCTATAATTTGGCATATTTGTATATACCAGATTAGTAACATTCTAAAACTTAACTTAAAGCGTTACTTGCACTTTTGGGCCCATTTTAGCTTAAGAATTGCTTTAAAAGGTATTGAATGGCATTTTACGAAGAATAACTTTAAAGGAATTTGCAAAACGTACAAGCCTACAAACTAAAAATGTCAGAATGATTGTTTCTAATTGTCCTGAAATTTTTTATGTTATAATTCTATCAAATTATCCTCTGAATTAGCTGAAGCTTAATATGTGCCAAACCAAGTCAGACTTTAAATTTCCTTAACAAATGAAATACAAAACACAGAAATGACAAACGGCCTTTTCCTCCTGTTAAGGTCTGTTCTCGCTAGGAAAATATACTGGTGGTCAAAATTAAGCGATGGAAAAACTTTTCTCACATTCCACCTAAAATACAAGACAAAATCTAGACAAATGTTTGCCATATAATATCATTGTAGCCCTGGAGTTAATGTGTTCCTGTGGGCGCCGCTACGCCACAAACGTCCGCGTCCAGCTGCTCAGCTCATTCTGTTCTGCAACACAGTAGTGATTTTTATTACCCTTCTTGCATAATCTTGCTCTTTTTTGTTGTTTTTTAGGTGAAATGAGTATAGATCATCGCTTAGACAAAGGTACGAGATGAAGAATCGTTGGTAGGCTTGAGGCAGGGTAATGCCAAATCATGTTGCAAGAGAACTGGATGTAACACCAGGTGTCATCTTTAATTTGTGGAATCAGTTTAAAATCGCGAGACAGTGTCCAAAGCAACAGGAAAGGTCGCCCGAGAGCCACAGCGACTAATGACGACAGGTCTTTGGTACTTTCAGCCAAGCGCCAGAGGACGTCTACAGCCACCTCACTACTGCCACAGCAACATCGTTTTCAAGGAAGACAGTTGCTAGAAGGCTCGATGACACAGGACTATTCGCGAGAAAGCTCGTTATCCCACTCACTCCCTTCCACAAAACGAGAGAGTTTACAATGGTGCATACAACACCAACACTGGACTCAGCTTTAATAGGCTAATGCTCTCTTCATGAATTAGTCCATAATGAGTCTATAACCTCATTGTCGGTGATTATTGATATGAAGGGAATCTGAGACCCGATACCATCCAAGCAAGCCTTTCCCAAATTTCTGATAAAGCAACGCCACTTAATTCGCACGTTAGTGCGTATCATTGATAAGCTCTCTTCTTTAAACTTGAATTTATGTCAACCATCATAGAACTTTATTCTGCATATAAGCTCCGTACGAATCGGCATATATGACTTCTGCACAACTATACTTCATTACCTAATATATACAATTTGTTATACTATTCTACAGTATATCCATATGTATTAACTTATTGTATCATATAGTCTTACTACATCTTTTGTATTAATATTACTTATTAGGCATATTATACAAATGTCTAAAATATTTTGTAACAAAATATCATCAATACATATGCAATTATATTCACCATAGTATTTGTATACTGCCTTGCATTACTTCTATCCATCATTTATTCATCAATTAATGGATTTATAATGTGTATTTATACTATTTTAAACTGTATCATGTCATTATGTACATCTATTTTTGGTCTATGTATTTAAACATCTATGTATTTAAACTATTCTAAACTATATCATGTTCCATGTACAGCTATTTTTAACTGGCATAATATTTTCAATGTAATTTACTGCAAACATATTAGTCCATACCTATGTATTCATTATTACTGTAATCTGCTGTTAACTACTGTATTTTTATCATCCTATACTGCATTTTTATCATACTGTACTGCATTGTTATCATCCTATAATCACTCTATAATTATATGTTTGACTTCTCTTCAGGAGTTTATCCTCGCGCTGTATCATGTATTAAGTATAATTATATATCACTTGTTAGAAATCTTATGCAATAACACACATCACTTCTTATTTACATCGTATTATGTTAAATGTATCGTAACCTGTTATTTACACAAATGCAACAAATCTTTATTGCTGAGGTATACTACAACTGTTTAAACTGTATCATGTCATATGTACAGCTATTTTTAACTGGCATAATATTTTCAACGGAATTTACTGCAAACATATTAGTTCATACCTATGTATTCATCATTACTGCAATCTGCTGTAAACTAGTGTATTTTTGTCATCCAATACTGCATTTTTATCATACTGTACTGTATTTTTATCATCCTATAATCTCTCTATATATTTGACTTCTCTTCAGGAGTTTATTCTCGCGCTGTATCATGTATTAAGTATAATTATTATATGTCACTTGTTAGAAGTCTTATGCAATAACACACATCACTTCTTATTTACATCGTATAATGTTAAATGTATCGAAACCTGTTATTTACACACATGCAACAAATCTTTATTGCCATGGTATACTACCAACTGTTTAAACTGTATCATGTCATATGTACAGCTATTTTTAACTGGCATAATATTTTCAATGTAATTTACTGCAAACATATTAGTCCATACCTATGTATTCATCATTACTGCAATCTGCTGTAAACTACTGTAATTTTGTCATTCTACACTGTATTTTTATCATCCTATAATCTCTCTATATATTTGACTTCTATTTAGGAGTTTATCCTCGCGCTGTATCATGTATTAAGTATAATTATATATCACTTGTTAGAAGTCTTATGCAATAGCACATATCACTTCTTAATTACATCGTATTATGTTAAATGTATCGTAACCTGTTATTTACACAAATGCAACAATTTTTATTGAAAAGGTATATTACAACTGTTTGTAATCAATCATTCATTTTCAATTATGTACTCACGTATTTTAATTTGTGTTGTCTTAAGGGTTCTCTAGATCATGGTGGACGTGGTGCTATACTAATTAACCGTATGGTAGTCCCCCGTTCCTTATCCTTATCCTTACTATCCAAGCGACATCATGGAAAGGGACCATTATCCTAGTGGAGGAATGATGGTCTGAGTAGGGATCATGCAGGATACCCGCAAAACGCTCCATGCGTTTGAAATTGGTTCCGTGAATTCCCAAAGGTACAGGCAGGAGATCCTAGAGCCCTATGTGCCACTTTTCAGGGAATCTGTTGGCCTTGAGTTCATTTTTACAGGGCCCACCTGGTTGATGACTATCTGAAAAGCGAAGATATTCGCCGAATGGCTTTAGCTAGCCAAGTCTTCCGACCTTAATCCTATTGAATATGCTTGGGATGCTCCTGGGAGGACTATTGAAGTATGCCAACCCCCACCCAGAACGATTCAGGAGTTAAAAACTGCTGTGGTAGAGAAGTGGGTACGACTTACACAGGCCCCCCTGAGCTTTCTTGTTAACAGCATGGCTACTCATTGTGCATGCTTGTCTGTCTGTTAGAGGCGACACTACATCACATACTAGCCATATTTTCACTCTCATCTTTCAACCTCAATTTTGGACAACATTGGAGTCTTGGCCATATCTCATGCTAATGAATGGAATTTTCATTCTTGTTTTGTACACATTATTGTCCTACAATAAGCTATATCCGTACCAAATTTCATTTACTTCTATCTAGTATTTCTCGAGATATTTGGGGAAAAGTGCTCCATCTCTTAATTTTGTCCACCAGTGTAAATACAAAAATGACTGCGCATATTCAGTAACAGTGAAATTGACGTTACATAAGCATTTATAATTCTTATTAAATGTTGAGATCAAACAGCTCTTCAAAGTACTTTCTAAGCACAAACATTTATTAGGTATCTTAAATTTAAATAGCAGTAACGTAAATAAAAGGACCCTTGCTTTGTCCCAGAGTCCCAGCAAATGATTAATATGAAATAATACGTGGCAACGGCAGCAAGAGTTGTTAATTAGTTAAAGCTTAAATGAAATACAAGCAGTGGAGATTTCAAAATTCTAAATTGAACGAGCAATGTATTTTTGTTCACTCTGAGACCTTCATTTGCTAAGAAACATTTTGACTATAGTCTTTTGAAACAGTACAAATTTTCAAACATTTGGAGAACACTAATCATGTAGAAATCTTTTACGTAAATATCTGATTGAGTTGCACTCGGTTATGCATTTTACAATCGTAGTATAGTTAACTCATTAGTAAGTAAATAGTGAGTGAAATTCATTAGTTCATACATTTGTGATATTTTAGATGTGGTGTTTAATAAAAAAACTAATTAAAATGATTCAAATGCATCCATTTCTTGGTTAAATTCTGTTACAGTTATAATTTTATAAATTTTCAGTGTTCCATTCTATTAACATCTAATTATAGGGTAAATGTAACCATTATATAAAAAAGGAAGAAAGAAAGAAATTCTATACGCTAGTGTTTGGCATATCCCCCCTAGGTCTAGCTCATTCATGTCTTTTTTATAACTAATTAATTTTTTTGGCACATACATAAATGAATAAATATTTACAGAAAGGTTTTTTAAAAATTTCCAAGCAGCAAGGGGAAATTTTTTTGAATCAAGAAATTTTAAATTAATTTAAAGTCAAGTACTCATAAACGTTTTACTACAATGAATAACAATATTACTGTTTCACTTAAAATGATTTAAAAAATTAATTCCGCTACTTATTAATTGAACTAAATGAATTATTTCTTAAAATACAAAAATGAATTGATATAAAAGTTTTTAATGTCTTCAGGTAGGAAGACTGGCCAGCGAATACTTAAAATGCTGTTGCTATTAGATGGATTTTTTTGGTACTGAATCTAGGCTATTCCAAGCATATGGTAGGATTATAATAAATATATGAGGGCTGTTACTTAGTTAAGTAAAATCCGGTTGTGAATACATTTTGTAATTCTGCGTATGTGTGAGGAGTGCGTTTACAGCTTCCCGACATTCTTTGCGCAAAATTCGATGCCGCTTGCTTTCACGGCAGCAGTCTGTACGCTTCATACTGTTAAGATCAAAATGTTTATGAAAATCAAGAGTCCCGCTGACTGTGAAGTACAATCAATCACTTGATCCTAAACAGCAAAAAACACACGAAACTGCGGATAATCATGACCAAGAATGTGTACTTAATAATGCAATAAGTAATAGCAAAATGCTAAAGGGAGTGAGATTGTTAAAAAAACTCCATGATGAATCCTGCTCTGGTCGACCATCTGTAAGTACTGACTATTTAACGTAGACAGTTGAGACTTTACAGAAAATGGCATAGTGAAATGAAAATGACGGAAAAAATTGGCCACTACGCTTCTTACAAAAGTCTGCAGCTATTGAGGCTGAGTTCTTTGAGAATGATATTCAAGAACTTATTATTTATTACGATAAATGTTTAAACCCGCAAGCAAATTATGTAGAAAATAGGAAATGTCATTTAAATTTGGAAAATATACCTTTCTTTAATATTTGTTCTGCTTTTATTACAAAATGGAGCTTACTTTTAAAACATTCTTCATATATGACATATATGTGTGAATTTATAATTTATAATAAAACGTAGTGATGAATAAGATGTGCAGGAAATAGTTTTAAAAGAAATAAAAAAATTATTTCTTTATAATAAAATTAGCATCAACAAATACAGTGCCATAACATAAATCATGTAAATTATTAAAAGAGAAACAAATTCGACAATGATTATGGAATAAGTATGTAAGTTTAAAATGCTGCTTACGAAGGAAACTAAAAAGAAGTTAATAGTAATGGCCATTTGGAATTTGAGTAACTCTTTGCATTTAGCCTGCTTTATAGTACGCTACTTTCTTAATTATATACTAAAATACCTGATACCTTCACAAGCGAAGATGCGTCGACATTTGTTGTAATTAAATAATCGTTGTTTACTCCTATAAGACAGCAGACATTAACACTAATCTGCATATGAATACCATTAACAAGGCAAAAACCATTGATATTATTATACTGTTGCACTTTTACCCCACCAGAGAAAAAAAGCGTTTATTCCTTCTCAATAATCGTAGTATATATTATGAGTTATAAATTATTATGAATTATATACGTATATATACATATAACAAAATACAATAAATATATATATATATAACAAAATACGATTAAATATAACAAAATACGATAGCTGCTTTATAAAAAATTGGAGACCTCAAAATTAACTAGTCTAGATTTGGTGGGCTCCTCCTAAATTCATCTGTTCTCCCAAATTCGAGATTCTTCCATGTTATGTAATAACCGGAAATTAACCAATCATAGCTTAGCAATACTTTATGCACCTGTCTAGTACAAATATTACTGAGCGAGGTAATTACGTCACTTCGTTCCTTTCCCTAGCTTCTGCCACTGCTAAAATATCCTCGCTGCCCTGCTTATTCGCCTAAAATGGCATCGTATCACCGTTAACCTGTTTTTACAAGAAATTATTATAATTGTTTACCAAAACGTATATTGTCTACGATGAATTATTCTAACGTGATAGAAAAAAAGATGGTAATTACTGAACTTGGTTTTTGGTATCAATATTTTCTTCCCGTCTGGCTACTCTGTCAACACGACTACGCATTAAAATATCACTTATTAATATTACATATTAATTCACTCGTTTTAAATCAGTATCACCATCAGTATTTAAAGTCTGTCTGCTGTGAAACTACTAGATACAACGAAGGCAAAGTAATATGATATGTCAAAAGGGCAGAGAAATTCTACGGAAATGACATAATAGAATTCATACGGATGGATTTATGAAGGACACCCCCATCATTTGAGCTCTTAGGATCACATCCTTAAGACGCAGGGTATGTCAAATATTTTTAATATTTTACAGTGTTTTCTTTCAATCCAAAAAGTAATTTAGCGGTCTTTTGGAAATCAACGCCCCTTGCAATGATGATCCCATAAATCTATCTCTGTAAGTCAGGATAATTCTTTAAAAACGGTAAAAATTGTACATAACTTGTATAATTATGTCTAAGAGGTAAAAATATTATATCCCTCAAACCTGAAGTCATTTGAAATTTTTTTTAATTATAAATAAGATTTTTTTTCCTTAAGTACAATTTTTTCCTATCTAACTTTTACCTCAACTCCATCTGAATGTTATTAAGATTCACTAAAATATGTTTATGAAATGCACTTACTTTGATTTTAATTCCGGATTTTAAAAGGTAATTTAAAAATAGTTACGTATTATATTTCGAGCATGTAACATGATCCCCAATCGATTTTAATGCATCCATAAGCGATGAGACATAATTAAAGATGGTAGCAGAGGAAAGAAAATGGGATAAAATATAATTTTCTACAGCTTTATTTCTAAAAATAACCTTTAGAAAAAATCCAAAGTAAATCTGCAAATGAATACTTTTGAACTTCCTAATTGCAGAGAAAATTAAATCAGTTATCGGATGGTAGCAATTTTTTTAGCTTTTTTCTTCCTATAATATAGTAATCAACGGTGGTGAGCGAGAGAAAAAATATCGAGTCAGAACTGGTAACCCCAGACGCATCCACCATTTAAATCTTTGTGATTTACAGTGAAAACATTTTTACTGCATCGCTCAGGGAGTCAACCTTTTTCTTCACCTTCTTTTTAATACCTTATTTAACTATGTAATTTGACGAAATCGAACTAAAAAGTTTGCATTGTTAGTCGTAATGACATGGCAGCTCGTAGTAATTAAAATGTTTTCGTTCGAGTCAACTTCCTGAGAGAAAAATGAGAAAAATTAAAACGACTTTAAGAATTTCAAAAAGAAAAAAATATTACAGGAACATTTAGTTCCTTAATGAGGCAGAAATCATTCTGAAAACAGAAATATACCACTCAAAAGAAGAGCAAGTTGAAAGAAATGTAAAGGCATGAGGTCAATGTTTTTAGTTTAATTGAAGTTGAAAAAATGGCAAGGAAGTTTCCCAGATGACTCTTCGAAACACAATTAGTGCATTAATTGATGTTCGGAGTGTCTGAAGCCTAAGGATGGGAAGAAGTGGATAAAATTGTTAAATAATTTTAAAGTGCTGTTGAACGTTGGAAATAACTTCAGAGCCTTAAATGAAAATGTAAGTTAAAATGCAGAGTTGGATGAAAGGAATTATTCATTGAATTTATGAGTTCAATGATTTAATTCTTAAGAAAATATAATGAAAATCAATTAATTGAGTTCTGTTCAGCACATATAAAACTAACGTTCCGTGAACTACAAAATAAACTAACGCAATGTAAAGAAAATTTTCTTCATAATTCTTTTTAAGTAGTCTTCCGCACAAAGTAATTTCAATTAAAATCTGCGTAGAAGGAATAAATGAAATCCAAAGCACACGTGAATGACGATATGGCTGGCCACTGGGTAAGGGAGTGACAGTATTTCCATCTTATTAGAACGCGTAATTTGTGTTCTGCACTTAAACTTTCCTTTCTTGAAACTATTTGGCAACCTATGGTACGGAAGTTAGAGTTTTAAGATATCGAATTTCATATAATATATTACTAACAAATCTATGTGCATTATGAAATGTCATGGTTATAAACGCACATTGCGTTACATTGGGATTATTCAAAAATACTTCGGACATGGGATCGCATAACCTTATGTGAATCTACTCTGCAATATATATGCAGTCTATATCGTAAACCATATGTATTCGGCAATAGTAATGCACTATAGTGAACGCTTTCTAAGATGATCGTACACTTCCAGATGATTTGGTGTTCTAAAACGTAGTGGTAATACAACCATGATGTTCAATATCTTTATCTATTTCTCATCTATCAATATCTTTATCTTATTTCGTACAATATCTTTATCTTATATTGTACTTTATGCATTTTCAGAACTAGTAACTTTCAGGGATGTTCATCTTAAGAAGGTTCATTGGCATAAGAACGTTCACATCATATCAAGTTCAAAATGATTGAAAGTTATTGATCATGGACTCTTTCAGCCCTTTTTTCAATCCTAAAAGGTCTCTAATCCGCCGACAATTCTCAGTCTCATTCTATCATCCATACGTTCATGGTTATTCATTAACTTGCCGATCAATGCTTTATCAATGCTGACGATTTACAGTGACTTAAATTAACTCAATAAATTTATACTATAAACTGACAATCGTAATTTCATGTAAATCAAAATCTAAATAAAACTAACAGTTAAAAGCGAAAGTTTTTCTAAAATCTTAATAATTAAACCTTCTTTATATACTTATTCAAAATAATTAAAATCATCCTAATAAAAACATAATCAAGTTGAAATTCAATTAAAAGTTCCACGTTTGCTTATAATAATTCAATAAAAATAATAATATGTTGAAATCCAAGCAATAACTTTGATTGTAGATTATGTTAATACTGGATCAAAAGACACTTGAGCAAGGGAAATTACAAAATAAGAATAAAACAGATAAATATGGGCTCAACTGCACTGAAACAGCTTCAATTTACACCTCCCAATCCATATAGTTTCGTGTATGTTTAATCCCGTGTTTGATTAATCCAAAAGAGGTCAACAGTTCCTATCAAACGCACCATGCAGCACACCAAAACTCGTTCAAAACTTATCATTGTAATTTTCACATATAGTATAACAAAAAGTTCTGTTTGTACATTCAGTTTACAAATGTTGCAAAGAACAACGAGCACACGTTGTTTCGTTCTTACAGCTCCAATTTACAAGAATAAATATCAAATATTTTATACTTCTCGCAATTTGAGAGAATTTCGTTCTATAGAATTTCAAGCGAAGGTTTAGACTACCACTATGCAGGATATCCGCCTGGTAACATTTCATCACTTGAAAGACGCGATGTGAAATTTCAGGATCAGACGGAATCCACGTCTGAAAAATGAAGTGAATGCAATCGCTACCACAAGCACAATATTCTTTTATTTTTCTCACAAGATCATCGTTATCTATTGAATTTCACATATTATGTACAACCACACGAGAGCTAACAAATCTTCTTCTTCTAATAAGTCTTCTAACAAGTATATTATTTTGCAGCTCACTTTTCTCTTGCATTGCTCTTTCCAGTCTCTTAACTTTTTCTTTATCTCAAACTTTAACTGTCAAATCTTCATTTCTCATTTCATAACTTCCCTTAATATCAATATTTAAATCATACGTTTGTATAGCGGTCGTCAACTCATCCAAAAGATCAGTTTTATTTACGGTTGTACAGTTACCTCACTTTCGGATTTCTCTGTTGATTGTATAGCCTTATCTGTCTTTCCACGTACTCTTCCAAAGACATTTTCTTGTCATAAAGATTTAATCTGGATAGTATCATTTCTAAATTTTTCTAACACTTTGCCTGTAGTCTTAGCAATACCAGATTCTATTACCTTTGAATTCTGTGTAACAGAATCATTTTATTCAGCCTCGGGTCAGGCCATCTATAACTCTTTTAACAACCGTTCTCTTAAAGCTCCATAACAAACGCAACGATACCATTTTCTTCAACAATACTCCTTTCAGTTCCAGTTATAGTTCTTTCAAGTGGTGGGCCTCGCCCTGGCGAGTATCAGAAGTACTTTCAGTTTCAGTTTATTCCTTTTTTACCATTGAATTCAAATGCAGGTATAATAGAAACATCGCGGAAGGCTCAGTGTTTTATATGCAAGTAAAACATTATGAAATTACAACATTTGGAACATATGCCTTTAGAATATCATAACAATCAGTAAAGAGCACCTTCAAATTCAAAAATTTTAAGTTCGAACCCAACTTCAATAAAAATCGTCCAGTGGGCAGAAAAATTTATTTTGATGCTGCACTAACAATAACACATGTCTGACGGAGTCGGCAGCTAAAATTACCTTGAAATAAATATAATCAAATAAATTCAGGAAAAATGACAGTCAGCATCAGCGCAAAATCGCTTGTCTGCCTCTTTAGGCTTAGCTATTCTGTGTGAGTAAAAATGCTGAAGTCTTAAAATATACAGCGTCAAATTAGTTTAAAAGATAAATAAGCACGAAGAACCGCAATTTACAAAAGTAAGGCATATTTACCAAGTACAGAACGTTTTACAATTCGTTTTAAAAGACAAGCAGCAGCATCGAGTCAGACATGGCAGATGTTGTGGTACTCTAATATCAGACACTACGAGATAAGCTTGAAAAACGTATCGTTCATGTCTCTCCAAGTAGCTGCTGTTTTTGTGGCTTTAAAGAACCAACATCATGTCATAAGATAGTCATACTGCCAAATCTTTGGCGCATTTACAGATGTCCGTTTTGCAAGAATGGCTGCCGTAAAATTGATGCACAATAACATTGAAATTAACAAACTCCTATATGACCATGAATTTTCAATCTCTTTATATCCGTTAAGGTGTTGTCATTTTAGTGACGTTTAATTATTATGGTAATTTATAATTTCTTATTTATTTAAATGTTTTCTTAAGAATTTGTTTCTAACTATTTATATAAATCGGTAGGGCAAATAGTAATAATATTAACCGCATGGCATTTAAATAATCAAATTTTAAGTTCAAAGTATGATACTCATGGAAAATATCAAAGGATGACCGAGTATAGAATATTTTAGAAGGTTTTATTAAGGTATTTTAAGAGATTTGGTCATCAAGAAAATGAAAACTGTCAATTTTGTAAAGTAATAGGTAATAACTGCCACTTCATTGAATCTTGTAGTTTTACTAGAGGCATAGTTCAGAGACACCAGTTTGATATAAATGAGGATTTTGAAAATGAGAAGTTTAAACAAATAGCTGAAGAAATTACGATAAGAATTAATTAGAACAGAGAAGCCATAGGGATTTTGATTTGACTGGATAATTTTATGGACCATGGTTGATTCGTTGTTCTCCGTTATTGTTTGATGAGTTGGACCCTGTTATGGGCTGATGGTTGAACTTGTTTCTGCCCGGAGGGCCGGGGATTTCACTTCTTGCAACAACAAGGTTGTATTAAGGCTCATTCAGCTGACCTCCTCTCTTTTTTTAATTTCGAAAGTGTTGCCCCAAATAACTGACGAATTCGGAACCTTCTAGAAGAAAGAGTGGGTAGCCATTTATGGTAATTTCCGCTGCCGTGAAAAAGTGGCCATGAATTGAGGCTCATTAGAATTTTTGGGCATTGCGACGTGGCATAATAATTACTAAATACCTCCGTTCCGATGAAACGAATTTTGCATAGTGGACAGAGAGCAAAGGCCATGTAAGTGATGGATGGAAAAAGCGAAAATAGAGGTAAGAACCCCTAATACTCACGGTTTTGACGAGGGAGAGACAAGGCAGGACGGACAGAAGAGATGGTTATAAAATAGCAGAAAGAGAACGAGAACTGTTGGAGTGAGGATCCCACACACCACAGCTTCAACGGGAGAACGATAATACGGATGGCAAGGAAAAGTCTGCAGACGCATAGTGCAAGCAGCCTGACACATTCCTTTAGATATCTTCTTTAAAGCCTTCATAATAAATTTTGAGTCTATCCATGGCTTGGAAAGAGTTCCTCGATCCGGTTAAATACAGAAGTGCGTCTACTTTTTCTCGAATTATCCTTAGCGTAGTTTTCAGCTATGGATAATTGTGATTTAGTAAGTGAACTGTGTGAGAACTATTTTAAAACAGTTTATTAATGCTCTCATAAAAAAGTATGGCACTAAATGAAATTCTATAGACTTGCTGGTGCTAAAATTGATGCGTTAAATGAAATTATGTAGGGGGCGATTGTTACAATGAAGATTATAAGAAAATACTTAGAAGCATAAACTTTAATATGTGAATGATGAAATGAATTTTCGCAAGTCGATAGTTATTAGTTATTCTGACTAACTTAGATATACGAGCACAACGCAGGAGATAATTTTTTAATTTATTTAATGAAATTAAACTAATTAATTATTTTAAACGGAAGATGCCGGCAAATTATTTTCTTTCATAACAAAAAAGATGCCCGAAAATAATTTTTGAATACACAAAGAAGTCGTAAACTTTATCAAAGATTTTAAAATTTAATCTAAAAATAAGTATTTCTAAAAGTGAAAGATAAAAAAACATTCGTAAAAGTTTTTGATTTTCCTCAATTAATTTCCTTATTTTTTCTATTTTATAATTCGCATATAATGATACGCCATGCTAAAGATAGCAAATCAATCTTCTGCTCTGTCTACTGAAATAATTTCTTAGTTTTTTCACCTCAGATTTAATCTTGTAACGCTAAGAAAATTTTTTTATTTTTGAATTTCCCCAAAATTACTTATTTAAATAACTAACAAAATAAATTCAACAGCTATTAAAAATCTATTTAATTGTGAATTAGTTTAATGAACTAAAACTCATTTAAACTTATTTATCACATTACTAAATTTTACGTCTGGGAAATATTTGCATCAGATTAGTTTCTGATCTAAAACTATTTTGCATATTTAAAAGCAGTCAGGGACTTATATATTTAAGCAAGCTTTAAGTAGATTTAATGAATCAAAGAAACATATTTTTATGCTAACTGACAAATAAATTAAATTTCCAAACTGTTGTTAGTTCGGAGTACTGTTTAAAAGAATAATGGTAAACCTAAATCTTGCAGAGTAGCCGATTAAAGCAGCAATAAAATCTAACTGCATTACAAGACTTCAAAATTCTCTTATTATTTAATTTAAATAATTGTGTTTGAAGTGAATGATTGTATTTCGTTTCTATGTTAGTCCTGAAAGTACAAAGAAGACAATCCAGCTATTACATAACTCTTTTATTTTTTGACGATTACTTTATATTTCCACAAAGCATTAAGACACAATGCAACAATTCAATGCTACACCGGGATTTAGAAAAACATAATATTGTTGAGTTCTATAGGTTCGTGGATTTGGAGTAATTGATGAAAACACTTAATGAAGAATCAAAACACAATATCTAATCGTAAGTATTACATAGGACAGTTCCAAAGACACTTGACAGTCGTCGAAAAACTATGCCAAACACCCTGAAACAATCAGCAGCACAGACTTTAGGCTATCAGGCTATAACAGTGACAACTTCACCGCGCAGCACTAAAGAACAGTTCCCGACTCGTTCGATCGCTCTTAAGCCAACCTCTGAACTCAAATCACATTCCTGCACTTCTCAAGTTACTTCTTTCTTTACGTACAGGCAGGGTATATATAGCTTTTAACCTACCTTCGACAGCATGCCCGAGGAAAACTGCTAAGAATGCGTCCTAGAATGTTATCCCTCCGCCCTTGGCATATCGCCAATTTTGTCGCTAAATGGCGCCAAAGTGGGCAATTTTGCGTGCCTTTCCCTGCCACTTTCTGGAAACCCAAACCCCACTTTTCGGAGAAGCTTTCGCAACAATATGTATATAGAATAGAGTAAAAAGGATTTTCTGGAAACGAAGTAACCATTTAATTAGCCCTTCTTTAAAAAACAAAAAGTTCACAAGAAGTATTGACTGAATTCATGTAGAACATATATCAGGAAAATTAAATTTTACTGATGAGAGTTTAATAATGTTAAGCTGACAAAAGGTTGTTAAATGGAATTTAATATATGAAAATTTTGGAGTAACTATTAAAACTTCATGAAAAGTAGCTTTTTTAGTTACATTCTACATATAGGTACCCAATGGTAAATAAAATTTCTGTTATAAATTACACTTATGCATCTTCTTTATTTCAAACTTTAAATGCTTCATTAAATGCGTGAGATATATTCATCTTTATAACATCTTAATAACTAGAAAAAAAGGCCGCAATAAGTTTTTGAATTAATATCCTCTGTTCAATTCATCGCATTCAATAACGCTGCTTAAAAATGCCTTAAAAGTACTGAATAATTATTGAAACAATTAATAAATAATTTTGCTATGTCGTTATGTGAAAATGCATATTTCCGGATGAGATGAACTTAATAAACTTCACATATATGCCCCAAAAGTAAAATGAATTAAGTAGACGTTTTAAATTTTAAGGGGATAAATTTAATTTTCAGCTGTTAGAATTACTGCTATAAATCTTAGAATCTTAAACTTTGCTGCAAATATTCATGCTTATTTGCAGTTTATTAGTGTTTTCTTAAATCGATAACTACAAAACTATTTTTTCAACTATATATGTGTATTTTTGTCACATTTATGTGTATTTTAATTCAAAACAAAATTCATGCATTTTCGAAGACAATATGTCGTACACACGAATTGTAAGTACCGTATTCTAAGTATCATATACACGGCGTTCTATGTATTTTTGTCATATTGTACAGAAAACAAAATTCACGTATTTGCTGAAAACATATTTCGTACATATGGGTCATAAACACCACGTGCGAAAGGAAATCATGTACTTAAAAATGTCCAGTGATCTAAAATACTGTATATTGAAAACTTATGCCCTGACTATATTAAATCCATGAATCTGTAAGAAGACTTAATTTTTCTTTAAATTTTATGTAGAATTTAATTCATGTGTATAGGGTATTAAATATCACTAATTCTCAAATTTTCACTACTACATTGCAGAATCGACAACATTTCGGATTAGGATCTGTTTGTTTCTTTTTAGTGTAAAATTCTACATTTATTTCATGAACTAAAATCAGTCTAAGATAAAAATATATTTACTTATGTGATTTTTAAATAACTTAGTTACCTGTACATTAATCTTTCGAAAGTTAAATCTGTAGCAGAAAGTTCGACATCTAACAAGTTATGCTTCCAGTGATAGCAAATTTTCCAAAAAAGGGAACTGAAATTTATTAATTCATGAGTATGAAATCTAAAGAAAGGAAGTTACAAGAAGGTACAGTTTGACGTCTTAATTGCTTATTTTGTACTTAGTACAATATAAGGAAATGTTTGGATGTTATGAAACAAAACAAATATCCTCTAATATATGAAATATAGTATAAATAAACCTTAATATGGAGTGTGTACATTCCATGACTGTCATATAAACTTTCGGCCTCTCAGTAAAGTGAAGCAGGGCATTTTGTCCCTTCTTAAGACTAGGTAGAAGGGGCTGATAGCTCAGGCAGACAATTCCTACGAGTTTTTTTCAAAATATTTAGTAGATTCTTCTTCAGATGAAGAGAGATCTCAAATCATTCTTATCTCTAAAAGCCTTCAGCTAAGACTAGTTTTACATGTGCAAATTTGGAATTCAAAAGATGTGAAAAATTTGTTTTGTTGTTTATGTGTTGATTATGTTATGAGGTTCAATATGACAGCCATGAGAGCATAAATTGTCATTTATCACTTTGTATTCTGAAACTATGACAAAATACAAATCTAAATTCAATATTGCCTCAGAATGATTTTTAGAAGCTTACAGAAATCATTGAAAGCTGAAAAAACTTTCAGTTATGCTTTCGTAATCATTCACATGCGGCACAAATTCTTAAAAAGCACAATATTTCTGTAATTAATCTAAACG
Organism: Stegodyphus mimosarum; assembly: GCA_000611955.2. Lineage (NCBI taxonomy): Eukaryota > Metazoa > Arthropoda > Arachnida > Araneae > Eresidae > Stegodyphus > Stegodyphus mimosarum. Next base: position 523,549 of record KK112617.1, on the reverse strand, counting down.
TAATAGAGCAAATTATTTCTAAACCTGGCAGACAAAATGTAAACAGAACGAGAAGAATGTTTCAACTTTACTTATGCCAACCTTCAACTGAAACAATTCTGTGTTACCATTATAATGAATTAAGATTATGTTAATACTTTCAAATGTTAAAGACATGGAAGCGGCGCTAAACATCATTATTCTTGTTAAAAAAATATCGTTACATTGAATACATTACCTGCGAAAAAGAATTTCAAATCAGAGTTACTAAAATCATTTAATATATTGCAAGTCTAGCTATGTTATTTTAGATTACGAGTAAGATTCTAGTTGCTTTGAAAGAAGTGAAAGTATTCATTATAAATGTTACCTCTTATTAGAAACTGATAGCTTAAGTGTGAATTAATTTTGAATTGATCCTCGAAATTTTACAAATATTTTGCTTTTGTTTTATTTCTATTTAATTCTAAAGGCATTAAGAGGATTCATACCGCATTGCAGTTATACATTTTCCAAAATTTTTCAAATTATATGCTTTGTAAATTTAGTAAAATAACAGATAGAAATGAAATTTTTGGAATTCAGGCTTCCGATGAAAGTATTCATTTTATTATTTTAGCGTTGTACTTCAGCGTTTGTTTACAAAGGAGACGGTAACTTCTACTTTTAAAATTGAAAAATGGTAATTGAAAGTACTCGCATGCCAGACTTTGAAAGTTTCTTAGAACATTTCAAGGCGCATTTAATTAATCCCAATTTGCTTCATATGCATTAGATATTAATATTATGAGACTAAACAGTAATTTAGAATTTGAACGAGAACTGAAGATGGCCAAAAATAATTAATTTTCGCATAAAATACAGTTTTAATTTAGAAAATTTTTATAATTCTTGTCTTAAAAGGACATTCCTGAACAGTTCAAACCGCTCCATCAGGATGAAAGGATATAACAACTTTAAAATTTCCAAACAGGTAGCGCATGCTAGAATAAGCAAATGATTAGTATTTCACGGCGTACGCACATTCTGGTGCACTTTCTAGGATGGTATTTCCAGGCATGATGAAATGACAGAGAGAAAAAACTGATTTATCACTAGAAAATCACGAATCGATCTCTTTTTGTATTGCATGTCGTTTTACACTGGTATGTAAAATTTAAGCAACAATGTAAAAATTTAGCAGGTAGCCATGAAATTGCAGAAAAGGAGGTCTGGAGATCAGTACAATGAACACGTAACTCAGTAGAAACGTCATGCGTATGCAGATATCAGGAACGAAACATCAGAGGCGACGGGAGCGTACACAAAACACGTAATGTCGGCGCGCGCAGCTCAACACTAGAATAAAAGGAAGGACGGAGACGTAACTCAACATATTCGCTGCAAGTGTCAGTGCGTCAGTTCGTGAAATATGGCTAGAAGAAATCTCCTGGACGACTTCACACGTGGAAAAATGTTCGGAAAGCTGGAGGAGTGGCGTACTGTCACCAGTGTAGCTGCAGAGTTCGGAATCAACAAAAGTGTCGTTTCGCGCGCTTTGAAAGCGTTCCAAACCACAGGTCCAGCTGCTAAAAAGGTTGGTGGTGGCCACTCGAGGACGACATCTGCAGGGGATGACCGATATATCGTCCTGCAGGCGAAAAGAGGTCGACAGCACTCAGCAAGGGTCATTGCTCAGCAACTTTGCATAGCAACGGGGTGACAAGTGTCGCGGTTTACTGTGGCCAGACGCCTTCACAAAAGGGGCCTATTCGCCTGCCGTCCTGAGCGCTGCCTCCCCTTCAAAAGTTGGCCACCGTTTACAGTGGTGCAGAGAGCACAAAAACTGGACAACTGATCAATGGAGTCGTGTCCTCTTTATGGATGAGAGTCGGTTCAGTACCAGAAGAGATTCTCAACGCGTTTTGATTTGGAGAGAGGTCGGGACCCGGTTTTATCCAAGGAAAGACACCGTAACGGTGGTCCTGGAGTTCTTGTCTGGGGAGGCATTATGCTGAACGGGCGAACTGAGCTCCACGTTTTCGACAGAGGGTCTGTAACCGGGGATCGCTATTGTGAGGAGGTACTTCTTCCCCATGTGCGTCTGTTCCCAGGTGCCATTGGCCCAGACTTAATTTTTATGGATGACAATGCACGGCTACATCGGACTTTTGCTGTGAGGAGTTACTTGAAAGTGAAGATATCACTCGAATGGATTGGCCAGCTTACTCTCCAGATTTAAATCCCATCGACCATGTATGGGATGCTTTGGGGAGACGCATTGCAGCACGCTTACATCCTCCGGAGAACACCCAACAACTCAAACAGATGCTGATTGAGGAATGGGCACTCCTACCGCAAGAAATGTTGCACCAGTTGGTTCTGAGTATGCGGAGACGGTGCGAAGCAACCATTGCAGTGAGGGGAGGACATATCCCCTATTAAAGGAACATCTGCTTGTTTTTCTTCCTCTTGGATAGACAATCATGAGTCACGATACTATGCGTTCAATAAAGCTTGTTTTTATTTGATTCCATTCCGTATGAATTGTATTCCTTTTTCAGCTCCGATGCTTTCGTCATCCTTTACGTACACAATACTCTCCTTCATTTCTGCATTTCATGTCTCTCAGTTAATTTCTCGTGGAGTTATGGCAAAAAAACCTTCTGTTGCTTAAGTTTTGCACACCGTACTTGATACTTGTAACGGAATAAGAAATGTATACAAGTACATTTCAAACCCATCGTGGGATAATTAGTGGACAATTACCCATCGTTGGTAGCTTTATGGTCCTGCTGATTATCGTATCGCACAGCTGTTACAGTTGCATCTTGTTAGCATCGGTGTTACAGATCAAACAGCCATGTGGCGTATTTTGAGTCAGGAAAGATATGTCAGGCTGCGTTGTACAGTATTAAATATCCTCACGTGTGATGCGATGGCATTTGCAAACTAGGAAATGCCAGTAAGTTGACTGTTGCTAGAACTGTCCTTGACACTATAGCATACACATGACGGACTATATGATGCGTTCAGTGGCACACGCGGATGCATTGATGGCATGACAGCATTTTATGAATTTTGCTTTTCCTTCCAACATCTTGATGTAGGCACCGACAGAATTAAACGCTGGAAGCTTGCATCTTTTATCATCATACCTGTTCAAAATCTAGATTGGTCTACGGTTTTACTGAAAACATACCATGTATCTCTGGTCTCTGTAAACCAATCAGCCGTTATATTACAATATTGAATTTTCAATACCTGTTGTTATTCTAGACATTCCCAGCCTTCGGCATGCATGCCACATTTCAACAGGACAATGTTAGACCGTACGCTAACGCTGTCCTACATTTCCTTTATCCCCAAAATGTTCGATTCTTCCTTACCTGAAGGTTTTACTAAACTTTTCAGCAACTGGAAACGTCTGGACAGTAGTTGAAAAGAGAATATTGTGACAACATCCACAAGCCAATACGATACTTAAGCTCTAGTATAGGCTTGAAGCCACATCAACTGCAGTGTCTCAGAATTGACTCATTGTTTAGCTGTTTCCATAGACGGGTGATCAGATTACAAATTTTTGCATGTTGTTTACCTCAAAATTACCGAAACTTTATTCTTCCGTTAAAATGCATGCGAAAAATAAATATGGTTTTGTTAACTGCCTTCATTTATCGTATACCTGTTTTACCTCACAGCAGAGAATTTCATAAATTATGAGTGAGTTATCTAATGCGCTAATTATTTAATAATATTTTCAACTTTTCCTTTTAATAATTTTAGTCACTTCAGACTAAGAATGATGGAGGTATATGGTAAATGGTAAAAAGTAATAGCTTCGAATAGTTGCTCAAATTGAAAATGGATAGGACATTACGTGGGACAAAATTACTGAAACTTTTGTTTGAATTTTTCTATAGTATTTAGGGATCAATTCGAACTAAAGAACGTAAGCCGATACTAGCACATTTTAAAACAGAAAATTATAAGCTGATGCTTCTCAGAATAGTCCGATTAAGATTCAGCTTCCTTTTTTACAAAACAAAATTGTAGGTACTTTCTCAGATAATACAGCCTAATACAGCCCATTATATGAATAGGTGTCATACCATGTATACGTGTATTAGATATATAAAGTTTTAAACTAATTTCCAATTACAATCTCAAATAATAATCCATTAGATATTTTTCAACAGAAAGTAGTTTTTAGGTACTTTTTTCAAACAATAGTTCCTTTCTTAAGCAGAACTCATATTTGTTTAAATAAAAAATCTGACCTTTACACCACATGACTTGATTGTACGGAATATTAAATATGTACGCATTTTTCCTGCATTTCATTTAAACGTGTTTCCTCAAATGTCATTAGAGATATATTTCTCATTCAATTAATTCAGTTCTCACTTCACGACAAGGGGAAAATACATATAACCTCAAAATATCTTTGTTAAAAATTGAAAAATATAGAAAAGTATAAAACACCAAATGAACCAAAGCTTACTTTTGGGCACACTCGGCAAGCACAAAGTATATACATATAGATATATTTTAAAAAGGTTCAAAGTATATATATGTAAGAAAAATAAAGAATATATAAAAGATTAAATTAACAAAGTAAATTTTCTTTCTAAATTCTAAAAATAATAACTTCTCTCTGCACTGTGTCATTTCTACGTTAATCCATATCATATTCTCTTGCATAATTCTAGTGATGTAAATGGAACTAAAGCTCAAGCAGCCAACAATAATTTTACAGAAGTATTAACTATCCATTTAAAACGTATTGAGAACCAGAACTAACTCATTCTGAATTAAGATTTCACCCTGAATCACATGACTATCGCAAATACTGCATGGGTGTAAAAGTTTTGTGACATAAATGATAAAACAGCATTTACACTGTAAAACTTGTGTGTTCAAATATAACAGTAAATAATACCATATAATACTCCAACAGAAGGAATTAACATTGCGTTATTTAAATTTAATATAATATAATATAATAACCCGTTCAAGTTTTAATTAAATCTATTGGGTCCAGTGTTCTAAGTTATTAAAGAAGACATTACAAGATAAGTTAAATTAATTATATGATTTATTAAAGATAAACTGATTTAGTACAAAATATACATTTGGTGGTGGAGGTGTTGTTCAAAATAAAATAAAATTTTTCATACCGTTATTCAACAAGGAGCCCAAAATTTACATACAACTTTCATGAAGACACATGCTGCCCTTAACATCGTACAATGGAAGGAAACTTCAGCCACGTCACAGCGCAGCCATATTATAGCTAGAAAGGAAAAGAATGGAAGTTAGTAAAACTGAGCAGGTAATGGTAGCCTCGAAACCTTCCGCCCCTTCTATCTGGGTTTCGTCCTCATTGCGTCGCCCTCCATAGGTAGTTTTCTCTCCTCCATTACTTCAGACATCGTTCACTGATAACGCAGACAGCTACTCGGGACGAAGCGACAGTTTTCTGGTCTCGTGACACCTTCAGTATATTTTGCCTTCTCGCCGCCTGCCAAACGTCTCTTCTCCTCGTAGATCGCTGCAAGCCTTTTTCTTCTTTCCACCAAATACTCGTTTGGCGATCCGAGATGGTACAAATCAAGCCAAGTGCACGGCAGCCCAAGGGGAAAGAATGCACACAGGAAGGTGAAGCAAGGGAGTTCGTATGCCGGATTTTGGCGAATAATTGCCGATCCTCCAAGGTCATCAGCCTGTTAGCAGGAGCTAGCCTCATCCAAGGGTCCCAATCTAGCATGGTGAATGCCTGCAAGTAAGAGAATAACCCCGACCCCTCAACCTTGGCGTGGGGTAGCTACGTATAAAACAAGCTGATCCAGCAGGGTGCAGATTTCTCACTTGATGAAAGATATTTCCCAGACCACTGTCTGGCGGGGCGAGGAAGTTTGAAAACAAAGTCATAAATCTTGATTTCCCAAAAGGCAACGTAAAAAGTTTTTCGAAAGGAATTAAGGATTTGTTTTTAAATACTAATTTAATACAAGACCGAAGAAAATTACTTCAATTAAAATATAATAATCACATAGAAAAATTTCTTATGTTTTCTACAACACCAAACACGACCACCATAGTCAGAAAATAAAAATTACTTCAATTAAAATATAATAATCACATAGGAAAAATTTTATGTTTTCCACAACACCAAACACGACCACCATAGTCAGAAAATATGGATCCCAATTTAGCAGAAAAGGGGGTACGTTAACAAAACTTAATTAAAACTTTAACACCAACTTGTGTAAGCAAAAACTTTAAAAGTGCTTTTAAAAATTGACCTTAAGGGTCAACTTAACAAGAAATTAAGCATTAAGCAAACAAATTATGGGAAGCGAATGTTTTCCTGAAGGACTTTCGAAGGAAAACTGGTTCATATTTACGCTACACTTGGAAAAGGGACGAAACCTTCCACACAGCCAACCCGTTAACTCTTTCGCATCTATAAAGATAAAATCTGTTCGTCTGAAGCCCCTTAAACGCCCGTGCACACGGATTTCTGTTGGAATGGATTTCTTACCCCCTGCTAAGTAGAATACTACACTTTAACTATAATCTACTTAAATTAATTGTTTACTTCTCTCTTGGAAAACTTTGTGTGGTTTCACTTATTGTGTTTAGTTTCCCTTTAGGACAACAGTTACAACAGTGTGCAGTTTTCCTGTAGGATTGCAACTGTAAGCATCAAGAGCTTTCTAGATTTCCCCTCGTTATTTTCAATGATTTGAGTACTTTACATTTCTTTAAAATAATCGATTTTAAGGTGTGATAGCTTTAACTTAGAGGACAAAATACAATATGACATTTATTTCTTCTTGCGTTAATATCTCATGCCTTCTGAGCATTTTGAAATAAAATGACAGAACAGCAGCAAAAAGTGTTGACTATCTGAGGAAGGAGTAAAGTGAGCTATCCCCCCCAAATGAAAGCGTAGACGTTAAACAAAGGAGAGAGAGAAGATGCATTCAAATGAGAAAGCTACTTTAATAATTTAAAAATGATGATTGGCATATCATTTAATAATTCCCGTAACCAGTGAGCCATGCGCCAACATGATAGGGGAAGGCACGACGTAGATAATGGGCGCAGGCGTTCGGGCGACAATGCACGGGCGGTACGGGCGACTTTGCAGTGAAAGAGTTAACCGAGATATGAACCCTAGTTGAATTATAATTGTTTAGCAGTTTTATTCACGCAGTCACTTGTGGTCCCAAAACTATGAAAAGTTTTCCTTAGAAATTCCTTCCGCAAAAGCGTTTTTTCTCTTTAGGTAATTAACTAATGCGTACTTTGCCATAAGGAAACTATTACAGGTCTTGTTTATTTGCTTTATAATGTAAAGTAATAAAACTAAATGTAAAAACTAGAATAGAATACTCCCCAATTAATTACCAGTTAGTCAGAAGGGCGTAAAATTATGTAATACCTTTGCTGCGGAAGACGATTTAGATTAAGTATTTCCATATGTACATAATATATCGATTGATCTTTACAGGCCAGATCTCACTGACTTTTCATTAAATCCAGACTCTAAATCAACATTTAAACGTAAATTTTTGGCTTCTCGACGCTTGTAAACAGATCCACCTCTGAAATTCAAAAATTCGCCGAACGTTAGTAGTGATCAACCAAACGTATCGTCTACCGATAACGTGTTATCTACTCATTGAAATAAAGATTTTGGTAATAGCTTCAGTTTTTCTCCCTTTAACATTTTCTCGAAGTAAAGAAAATAAAATTGGCCAGAAAATGAATCCAGATCGTGTAAACACGAAAGAAATGTAATATACGATATTTGTGTTGAATGTAACAGCCAGAGCAACCCTTGGTATGTATGTTCTTTCTCCTTCAGAAATATTAGTTGTCACGCCATCCAATTCAAGCATAAAATTTAACTCGCAAAAGTAGAAACTGCTGCAACATTCGGTAAAAGCAGTAAAACGAATGAAAGCAAAATCAATTAAAATTCTTTTTATAGTGATGCATGCTTCACTGCTTTGGAATGAGTTCCGAGATTTGAAAAGCCGATTGAAATGAATGTCACCATTCAATACACTAAGGAATCGACATAATAAAGCGAGGAGCAGAAAAGTAATCGGTATCGGAATTCAAATTTCGTCGACAGAACATAGCTTGGAGAAAGAAAATTGTAAAGAATCTGGCAACACAAAAGCAAAAGCTTTCGGTTGCTATTGGCGACTATTTCTCATCTTCTTAGTAGTTTGGAAAAGCATTTCTCTAAAATGCAATGCAAGAAAACTGACAAAATTTTAATGAAATATGCGAATGTTAGTTAGGAGAGGAGAAGTTTTTGAAAGCAAATCTCTATAGTTAAATTTTAATTAGCTTTTGATTTCCTTCTTGTGTATTTTACATTCTGTTCTTCCCTTACATAATTACTAGTGGATGGAAATTACATTCTTGAAAATTTTGACATGAATAAAATAAGGACTATACCATGACATTGACATGTCTTCTATTTATAGATATACACTATCATATTTATTTCTAAGAAATTTATATAGGGATTTTTCCTGGCTGCATAACTCTTTCATAATTTACCGTGTGTGTTAACCCGCGGGAAGGCGCGTGGGGTGTATTATACCCCACCCGTACAAAATAGTTAAATATTCCCAACTTGTGAATCCGCAATTTTGTGCCCCTTTCAGTAGCTGAGTTTCTAGTAGTGTATGACGTTCAGATCCGGTTTACTGTTGCACACGTGTTTCAGAAAAAGATTTATTGGCATTTGTTGGAACTGGGGTATGACACACCCCACGCGCCTGTCCACGTAAGTGTTTTCCTGACGGTATATTTATTTTAGAAATTAAATTCGAGAGTATAACAATAAGTATTTCTACTCGCAAGGGATTTTAAAGTAGCTAAAATTATATTTTTAAAGATTTTAAAGTGCATTATGGCAAAAAGAATGAGTCCCTATGAATTAGAGATGCAACGGCTGCTAGATTTATTAGAAACTATTGAACGTGATGAAGATTGCATTTCGGAAATTGAAAGTGATACTGACATTGAAATATTTAGTGAACATAATACAGATACAGAAGAAGATGATGAACTGGATAATACTAAAGATGATGATGATTCGGATGATTTTGTTGGAAAAGATGGAAAAACGGTGTGGAAAAAAAGGAATTTAGGCAAAATGTAAGAGTTCGTTCGCATAATATTATGACTCATCTTCCAGTAAGAGAAGCCAGAAATGTTACTGATCCCTTTAGTAGTTGGAATATTCTTATTGATAATAGTATATTGTCAATAATTGTAGAATGTACGAATTTACATATTTCTGAGATAGGTTTACATTATAAACGTGAAAGAGATGCAAAACCTACTGACGAGATAAAAGCAGTTATAGGACTTTTATATTTATGTAGTCTTCACAAGTCATCGAATCTCAACGTAAAGGACCTTTGGCCTACTGACGGTACAGGTATTGAAAGTTTTCACACAACAATGCGCTATAAGCGATTTTTATTTCTTTTACGTTGCATGCGTTTCGACAAATTGCTAGACAGGCCACAGAGAAAACTCTTTGATAAATTAGCCGCAATTAGAGATTTCTTTGAAAAATTTATTTCAAATTGCAAAGATTCTTATAATCTAGGTGAGTACGTCACTATTGACGAGAAACTTGAACCCTTTCGGGGCCGATGTAGGTTCCGGCAATATATGGCGAACAAACCAGCAAAGTACGGAATTTTGCACAGGTAGACTCAAGAACTTTTTATACTTCTAATATGGAAATATACTGCGGTACACAGCCAGATGGTCCCTTCAAGGATTAATTCAACCACTGCATAAATCTAGCAGAAACATTACTACAGATAACTGATATACGAGTTACCCACTAGCTGCGGATCTTCTAAAAGAAAAGCTGACGCTTGTAGGAACAATGCGGAAAAACAAAAGGGAAATTCCTCATACTTTTGTTACTTCTAAGGGAAGGGAAATATTTTCTACACTTTTTGGTTTTGAAAAAGATAAAACATTAACTTCTTATGTTCCTAAAAAGGGAAAACTGTTCTTATGCTTTCAACATTACATAACGATGATGCTATAGATGATACTACTGGAGAAAAGAAAAAGTCAGAAATGATATGTTTTTATAATATGACTAAGGGAGCAGTGGATAAGGTAGACGAAATGGCAGCAAGTTATTCAGTTTCCAGAATAAAAAGGAGATGGCCAATGGTAATTTTTTTTCTGCTCTGAATATTGCTGCAATAAATGCTCAAATCATATTGCATTCAACTGCTAATCCACCAACCAGATATAGAAGCAGACGCCGTTTTTGAAGGACTTAGCATTAGAACTAATTAAAAATCGTATTGGACAAAGATCAGATATTAATACGTTAGCCAGAAATTTACGTACGGCGTGCAAAAGAAGAGCAGAAGTTTCTACGAATAATTCAATTTCATAGATTCGAAATAACTAAATATAAAAGATGTGGTGAATGTCCTCGAGCTAAGGATAGAAAAACTCGAATGAGATGTATAAAATGTGAAATCTTTCTTTGCCAAGAACATATTAATGTATTATGTTCAAAGTGTAACCAGATAAAATAAGCATTGTGCATTAGAGATGCAACAAAACTTAAAGGTATGATGTCTGTTTTGTTATTATTTTCATTTATTTTTATTTTAACTCTATAAGCTTAATATTGGAAAGGAATTTTTGGTAACCTAAGGTTTATTCACCTATAATAAATAAGAAAACTGATTTAAAACTAAATAAAACCTTTTTTTTTACCTTATTTTAAATATTGGGGTATGTGAAACCCCACGCGCCCGCTCAAGTAACTTTTCTTGGTGCGCCTTCCGCCGGGTTAAGTTTCAAATGCAATAGTTTCATTAGAAAGTGCATCATCAAGATATCCATCCTTTTGCGAAGAACTCTTAAGAGCTTTCTCATATTTATTCAGTCCATATTAATTACCTAATTACTAATTCAAATCAATGTATCGATTGGATTTAAATTATGGATATCTAATATCTAATTTCCGCTTTTAAATTTAGTAGTAATTTTGGATAAAAACAGAGGTAATTGCTCTAGAATAATGTTTGAAATAAAAAATAAGGAGTTTGACTTTCTTTAGTAGCATAAGCTAACATCAAACTCCGAACAAATCATCACTGTACCTGAAGTCATCCTTCGCCGTGGCCTTTGCCGTGCTTCCATGTGCACTGAAATTTACAGCTTCTCTACTTTTCAGGTATGCACGTCGACTTGCTTTTTTGCTGTGGATATTCTGGGGATGCCGGCCGCTCTGTTGCTCCTAGTGTGGCTTTCGAAAACCTCTTTTGGCATTCCCGGGCCTTCATCTGCTGGTCTATCTATTGGTGTACTGTTGGAAACCTCCTTTCACTCTTTGGAAATTTCTCCATTGCGGTGTCTCATCTTCCATCGAGCGTTTGGTGCATGAACTCTGCATTAGCATTCCGTACCTCTTCCTGTACTTGCAACTTTCTCTCGGCGCTTGGATCCTTGTGCGTTGACTTTCCACTGGTCGTTGCTGATTTCCAGAACCTTTTCTTTTCAGTTGCCCGTCCGTCTCTTTTTCCATGATTTTGCTTCCTTTTGACTTTTCGCATTTTGATCTTTTCTTTTCTATTTCACCATTTCTGACTTGCTTTCTTTTTCTTTCCGAGACCTACATTCCCAAAGTTGATAGTAATTCAACCGTCTTTCCCGCTGGAAGTCGTTAATGCTACTTATGATTCTGCTTATCCTAGTTTTGATCCGACTTATGCCTTTGTTAACAAATGTTTTGAAGAATCACAAGCAAAATTTCTGTTAACAAAAGCATAGCGCTTGATTTGATCAGCGTTAGCCTTTAAATAAACTACTGTCTCTCATACTTGCTCAATCAAAATTAGTTCTTCAGATTTAGGACAAAAATTCTGTATTTTACTTTTAGAAACGCATGAAAAAGAATGTTTAATTTTTAAGACTTTATCTCCTACCTTAAAAATCAACTTCCCGCCTTTTCTTCTCAAAGCAAAATTTTTGCTTTCTCTAACTATAGAATTTCTGATAGCATCGTGGATTAATTTCTAGATGTCTGCCATCTTTTGAACAAAAAACAATTTTTCAAGCGGTGAAATTAACTTTCTGCCAAGAAATAATTCAGCTGGCATTTTCCGATAGTGTCATGTTTGGGCGACCTCACCTCAAAGCAAATGCAAGTTCATTGATGCTGCTATACCAGCTTTCATGATGAGTTTTTACATACCTGCAAATAATTTTCATTTGATTTCTATTCGACCGCTCTGAAATATTTGATTGCGGTTGAAAGGTACTATTTTAATTTCTCTAGATCTTTTATGCCAAATCCTGAACATAAATTCTCAAAGATTTGAAGAGCAAACCGTTTTCCTCTATCTGAAATGACTTTCAAATTTCCATATTTTAAAATAAATTTATTTAAGAAAGCTCCATATTTTTAAATAAACTTATTTAAGAAAGAATCTAAAACAATTTTACCGAAAGCTCTTTCGAGCGGAATTATTTCTACCTACTTCAAAAAATAATCCGCTATTACGAACAAATATCTAATTTTAATCTTCCAGCTATATGGATAGAAACTTAGTAGGACAATTCCTATTAATTCATTAGAGAAAGCAGCCTTTATATTATTATTTCCCTGTTCTGGCTACAATTAATATTCTCCAATATTATAGCTTAACTAACAAATGTTGCAAAACCTGACATACTGAGTAACGATGATTTTTTTTAGCTGCGGAAAATAAAAAAACGATTTCTCTAACTCTTTTGCACTATTTTTCTTATTCCAAGATAGCCTGAAATTGGCACATCGTGCAATTTCAATACTTAAACTCGCTAGGGTAACCATTCTTAATTCGTTATTTTTATTTGTTGCTTTTGCATCAAACAAACAACACATTATCAATAATCTCATAATTTGAAGCTCTGTTTCAGATAGACTGGTGCTCGAAATTATCGAGATCTTTAAAATAAGCATAAGTATTTTAATTACGTATTTGTTTATAATTACGAAATGACTGTTTTACGAGAATCTAAAACTTTTGCTGTTAACATAGCACATTTGAGTTCATTCTCCTCGCCGTCTAATTTTATTCTCGTTAGAGTCTCGCCACGACATTCCTTTTCCTGGAGCATGCTTCATAATAATATTACATTCTTGCAGTTTAAGGGCCCATTTAATAAGTTTTACTGATAAATTCAACAGCCATGTTTAGGTGTAATTATTGATGATCGAATCACTTCCCATAATCATACTTTGCACATCAAATAACGCCTGCGCAAATTCTAGAGCTTCCTGAACAGAATTACAGCTGCTGAGTAGAGGATTTCATCACGGATGCTTAGCATATAATATCAGACCGTAGTAGAACGTATAGCACTGCATGAGGCCTTTATATGAAACACTCATATTACCAACAATACGTAACAGCAACTTAGTTCTGCAAAAGAGTTCCTTTTTTTTCTTAGCATCTGTCGGAAATATCGTACTTCTGCAACCAATGCTTTGAATATGCTTTCTGAATTATCCCTCATCATTTAGTCGTACAACGGAAAAGTACTCTAGTACGCATATTAAGACTCGAAACTATTAAAATCGTCTGAATTATGCATATCTGTACAGGGAATATGAACGAATATTGCCATACCATCCAGTGTAATTCAACTTTAAAAACAGAGACGCTATCTTTGCTAGACTCATTTGCTATTTATACTGACGTCTTGAAGGGGGGGACAGGCCATAGCATAGGTTGTGGCTTCTGTGTGTTAGAAAGAAACATTCCACTATTTTCTTGGGTACCAAGACTGGACTCCAATGATTTCATGTTTCAGTCAGAGTTAACTGCAGTAATAGTGGCTTATACAGCATTGTATTACAGTTAGGCATTTTTTCCTAATATATACTAACTTTTTAACTAACAAAAACTATACTGCAGAGGTAACATTGTTAAAAAAATCCAAAAGCTTCTGCTTTCCCAGTCAGAGAACAGTAAACATACTCAGTTTTTAAAGCTTTGGTAACGGAAAGCGGGTGTTGCAAAATTTAGCTGTCACAGATCGTAACACTAGGATGATACCAATGAAGTTCTAAGTATCCTAAATCGCATGAACCCACCTACAAATGCCAACCTAATATAGCAATAGTAAAAGGTCTGGGATGATACAGACTAAGCAACAAAACGTATACATTTATACCGAAACCTCGCAAAGTACATAAAGCGGTACATCTGAAATCAGATGATGCTCCATGCATGATCTATCAATGTTGTTTAGGTTTTGGCTTTAATAATAGTATGTGGAAGAATTGGTGACCCTGACCGCTATTCATTCGAATGTCTTGTAGTGAGAAAGTATCACCTTAACAACCATCCGCCTAGAATAGCCATGCGTAGGCTTACAGGCAATATATGCTAAGCTGCACCAAATGTAGCTCTCTCTCAATTTCGAACAAGTTGCAAGACTAACACATCTTTATTGTGTAGTTTGCAGTATCGCTTTTGGTAAGCGCAGTTGCTACGATGTCCTACAAGCAGGCATATGCATTTCAGAGTGCATTTTGAGTAATCTTATTTTATGCAAAATATATGATTTTCAAGAAAATGAAATAATGGCACATCACGATATCCTTCGAATGCTTTGCTCTAATCATATAAGCAAAAAAACTAACTCATCAGTGGCCAAGTGGTTTAGACTGCTGAATACTTGGAGTCCGACTTGGATTCGATCCAAAGCAAACGGGCTGGCTGTATGGTTAGTTTGGCGGTTTTCTCCATGTGCAACGTGAATACAAGGCAGTTTCTCTTAGAATGTCCTCCACGAAGACATCCTTCTCCATTTAATTTTTCCATTAAAAGCACGTTCTGGGTATTACCTACGATTGACTAGGCATCAAGAAATATCTGATCTGCCCCTCAATGTTTGAAATAAAACTCCAACTGCTTTAGAAGAGAGAAATTTACATTTTAACCTGTTGACTTCCATGGATGAGTATAGTGAATCCCGTTTATAAGGAGAAGAACCTTGTCGGTTGTTGTAAATAGCAATTTATTCCGTTAATTAGCTACGGCGCAAGTAGCTAATTAACGGAATCCTATCTCCGTGAGCGCTTTTCGTAAAGAAGTACCGATTTGTAATACCCCTTCCCCAACACGTTTCTCAGAAATCCGAATAGACGAGGCTCACGGAGATTAGGAATTCGGGTTTTTTATATAAATTGAGAAAGTATAGATGGATTTGAAAGGTGAATGTACTATACTGCAACTCATAATCGCCAACAATTTCAGAGGAGCTATTACTTCTCCATTACGAGTCATAGTATGTATAATTTTAGTAGCTCCATAAATAACATTTGATTTCTTTACTTTATTTTACCTTAAACGGGTTAATTCAATGAGCAGTAAGTTTATCCAAATAAAATGCATTTTGTATTTTTTAACAGATATGAAAATGTTTCCTACTGAATAATTTTTAATGAAATAAAGTAGAATAAATGAAAAAGCGATATTCTTTCCATTTATATTACAGCAAAAATCTGTTTAGCCTACGGAAAAATAAACATATTATCCAGATATTTTGAATTTTGGATTAATTATAGTTCCAAGTTAGGCCGAATGTTTTGTGTTCTATTGTAATACTTTTAACTGTTCTGACTCTTTTATCACTTAAATGAGTTTCTAGCGAAACTTTTGATCGCCAATGACGAGTCAAAGCGAAAAAGTAATAAAAGAGTTCTTTGTTTCCCGCAATAAGAGAAGGATTTACTGCAGCCCTTTCATTGCGTGTCAGCATCCAATAAATAAACGACAAAATGTCTGGGTCTGATGAGATCTCCTCACGTTAAGTTAAGATTTTTCATGATGTTTTTAGTTTCAGTCGGGATTATTTATCTGAATGATTATGGCAGAGACAAAATGGATATGAAATATTTATTGAATCTGCAGTCATTACGTGAAAGTAGAATGCTAAGTTATACGAATAAGAAAGAAACAAAGTGTGTGGGTTAGAACATTTTATATTCAGCCACTGGCGATAAAGGCTCTGAAATAAATGAAATAATCCTTACATAGTTTGGTGTAAATATGAAAGATGTACAAAATGTGTAGACGCTGATGTGCATATTATATATTTATCAAAAGGAGTTGTAATCAAAATGGAAATTTACGCTTTTGTTGCTACCAAATATGACGCACATTAGTTCGTAATATGATTGCAAAAACATTATGAGCATATCAGAATATATTTTTATGAGAAAATGCGTGTTTTTGTTTACATGTGCTTTCGAACTTGAACTTCAGCCACATGGAATCTTTGAAATACATAACATAATATTCTACACTGAAAAGTAAAATATTAGGTATGCCTCTGAAATAATTCGCCAATCTTCTTGCAGCACAAATAGAAACCTGAATATACCGAGGTATCATCTCGCTATGCATTAAAACCGTGTTCATTCATTGCAGCTCTGTTAGCAACTGCAGTCCGGGAATCACGAATATGATATTTGGTTGATCAGTGAGTGAAAAAGATAAAGATGTCTTAAATCTTGAAATTCTGAAAAGCACTGGTCGGACGAATTTCCTTTTTTTTCTGTTTGTTTTTATTTAATTGTGGAAAGCACTCGAAGTCGCCCAACCGGTATAGTGGTTAGCGTCGCTGACTGCCGTGCCGAAAGATCTGGGTTCGAATCCCAGAGAAGGCATGGATGTTTGTAAATGTGAGGCGAACCGAAAGTCCTCTCGTGTGGTTTGGTGGAAGGGGAGAGGGGCGCGGGAGACTCTCGGACCCACCTCTCCGGGGTGCTCTGCATCAAAATTGGGGCGGAACTGAGCAAATCGCACTGTCACCTGTCAGGTGCTCAAGGCTTTTGCCAACGACAGGCGTAATCTTGCGCTCCTTGCCACGAGGATTTTCGTGGACTTGGGCTGACTATACGTCAGACAAGTGAGCATAAGCAACAACAACAGAACACTCGAGGGCTATCTTCCTAAGGGGTCGGGAATCTTCGGGGAGGATTTTCTAGGAGAAACTGGTTTGCATATACGTTACACAAGAGAAGAACTGCGTTCATGCAGCCAGCCCGTTTGCAGAGATTCGAACCCCGAACCAAACTACCAGCTTTCAGCAACTTTACCACTAGAGTGTTAGTGGGCCTAACTGATCGGAAATTCTTGATGAGTTTTCCTTGAGTCGAATCTAGATAGTAGATGTGCAATATCGTAGCATATTGCCTGGCAGCAATATTCGTATCTTCAAAGTGTACGAAGTTTAAAAAATATATAATAGAAGTTTTTATAACACAAGCTTTTATTTTAAATTCATAAAATCATAAATGAACTAAAAGGATAAAATATTATTTATCGTATAGTTTAATGAGATAAAAAATGAAATGAAATAATTCTCTTTACAAAATTCATCTACAATTTTGTGGGCGCCCCTGAAATATTTAGAAAGATTATTTTTACTCTTTTTACTCGAAACAAAAGCAAAATGTGACGCATTTTAAAATAGACTCCTAAATTAAAATCAGAAAGCTGTTAAAAGTTTAGATATCGGTTTGTTGACTTTCAGTTTACAATATGTAAAAGATGTAAAAGGGAAAGACATCCAAATTTAAAAAAGAGAGTTGCAAATTAAAGTTAGCATATTGTTTTACATATTTGTTATGTTACGCACACACACACACACACACATACATATCCATTTAATGAAAAATAATAAATAAAACAAGCAACACGTTCATGGAAACAGAAGCTAAATCATATGCGGAAATCTAGCATTTATTAGAGGCAATGAAACAAAAATTAATAGTAAATTTGAAATTCATATCCAATAACTGTTAAGTTTAAAAAAACAAAAAACATTCAAAGCAGTAAACTACCACTGAAAACATTTCAATAAATCGAAAATAAAATTCAGAAAGCTCAAATACAAACCTGAAAATGTAAAAAAGTAATTTGTATGTCTCGTGACATCTTCTTCAGGGGTTTGCGTTGGAGAAATGTAAAAGAAAGTCTTCTTCTTTATTATCCCATATACAATTTAGAGAGGCCACGAATTTTTAAAAGAAATTTAATCACTAAAAATTTACAAAAATCTTAAATTGGGAAAAACTAAACTACGCATGAATCAAACCATAAATTAAATTAAATCATTAATCGCTCAATTAGTTAAATTTTTTATATAAGAAACGAGGATATTCAAAAAAGGCTGCCTCATTTGACAAGAGATTTTGCGAAATGTAAATGCAGTGTTCAAACTCATTCATGAACAGATCGTGACAATGCATGTATAGACAAAGAGAACAGATAAAATTTTGGAAAATGGATAGTAAATACGTATGAGGCTGAAAATACTAGCTTTTAAGCTAGATTTGATGATAAGCTATAGTCATAAAAATCTGCAAAATTGCTTATGGAAGACAATTGTGTAAATAAACTCCAGTAAACTTTTTTTTCATTTTTAAATTTGGAAGATTCTTTTTATTTTAATACTAGTCATGGGAAAAATGTTTGAAACCTGCCGACCTTGTAAAAACCACGTGACTCTCACATACACCCAGCAGCAACTAGAAAACAGTAACCGCATAAAATTAGCTAAATATAAATAAATATATTTTTATTTTATCCAGTTTAATACTCATTTTTAACGATTTATGATTAAATGATTTTGGTATTACATTCATATATTTCAAAAGCTCTGACCAGGTGCACTGACCATTTTAAATTTTGGTTGCTTTTTAATTTAAATTCCTACTATAAGCTTACTCTCTCCCTATATCTTCTTCAGATTTTCAATGTTAATAAAATACTTTTTATTAAACCACTCAAGTTCAAATACATTTTTTTAAACTTGTAGCGGTCGACACTTGGTGTTAATACAGTTTTTCCACATATTAAAGTCAATTCCTACTTATTTATTTCTGTTTATAGGAACTAAAGATATGCTGTTTTTAAATATATTATAATGACCGTTTGCTAGAAATTCTCACATGCTGTAAACATTAATTTTATAACAACTTATAAATAATAATACATGACTGCAAATTTAAAAAATGTTAATAAAAAGTAACTAAAATAAAATCTTTCTTTGTTTACCTAACTAGGAATTAACTTTAAAGAAATTTTTATATCACTTGCGACATATAAAAGTTTAGCCAAATATTAATGTGCAATTTACAGTAAAGCAGCTAATGTAGAATTTAATTTAACTTTTCCGAATTTAGGAATTTTCTAAATGTTTAGTTAAAAACTTTTTACAAAATTTTGTTTTACTAAATTACGTGATTTTAAAAATATTTTATACTATATAAGGTATTTCTCCCGCCTTCTTCGCATGCCTTCGTGGTGTAGTGGACTTGTATTCGAGAGGTTCGTGGTTCGAGTCGAAGAGAGTCGAGAGTCGTGGTCGAGACAAAGGCACTGCTCATTTTTCACATCTCCTGCTTCCAAATAACCTAATGACACTACAGTGGCGCCCGAACTAAAAACTGTGGTGCATGATGATTCTCCAACACCAGATTTGGCGACTGGGTTTTCTAATCTCCAGTCGCCCTTTAAAAGGAGGAGTATATAAGGTATTTCTCCCACCTTCTTCGCGTGCCTTCGTGGTGTAGCGGGCAGCACTCTCGGCGCGTATTCGATAAGTCTGTGATTCGAGTCCCGGGGAAGGCATTGCTCATTTTCATTTCTCCATTCTTTTCAAGAAATGCCTACAACTCTCAAGAAATGTCTCTACAACTATATTAGTAAATCGTGCATTGATTAGCTGATAAACAGGCTTTTTTTTATGTTTCCTAGGTCACCAACTTCCTAAAAAAGATGCTACGAGAAATATAAAATAACTTTTTAAAACATTTTTTTCGCGTTTAATCTTTCTGAATTTATACAGTGGTTGTTTATACCTGTTCCTTTTGTTTTACTGTACTGGAACTAGATATGAATTTTAAATTTACTAATAATTTTCATTTTCGAGACAGCTCTAGAACTCAGATCCACACTTTCTTTTTTTTTCGGATAAAAAAGTTTAAGCATTGTATTTTCAAAAGTTTTTTTAGAGTAGATATTATCTATTGCGGAACGCTTTTTAAAAATGTCTTTAAGAGAACAGCAATTCATTATCTGCAACCTTCTTTTGAGACAGCCCCATATGAAAATTTAAATTTCAGATAATTTTACGGAAGTGTGACACGTTAACATATTTATTTCAATTTTAAATCCTGTGTTATTTGATTCCTTTTCTAAACAAAAACAATGAATTTATGAATAATTGCTCAAGAGATATTTAATCATTCTGAATATCTCTCTGAATCGCCCTTTAAACACAAAGCCATAGAATGTAGACAGGCAGATATACAGAATGATGTGAATATACATTGTTATCCTTTATTTCGAATTAAATCGATAGTATGTTTGTATTACAGATAAGTTATTTAACTTTGTCCAAATTATTGCCAAAATAATTCTGAACTGTACCTCCTGTCATAAACTGAAACCCAGGAATGTACCCATTATGCATATAAATCTAAGACCTAATGAAACTTCGGAACAGTTCAATATTAGTTTGCAGCTGAACGAATTTCGAGACACCTATAATGCATCCTCTTTAAACAAATAAGTTTTGGAAAAGCCGCTGCTTCCCCAAGGAATTTGTCTGCAATATTCATGATAATTATCTTTAATTCCTTGTCGAACTCTGCAAACTATTCTGTGAGGCTACATTAAGCCATTATTTAAACTCTGTATTTCAGATAAGCAGGTAATAGGTATAATGGTTGGTGATGTCAGGTTTAATTAACAGAATTAGCCCTTAAAGGGTTTGGATCGAATTTGTATACCATGAAACAACTCGAAAGAATGACGTTTCTCGGACTACCATTAACATGAGAGATTTACCTTCAAAATTTTAACTTATTAAATGCATTGAAGTAAAGATAGAGGTGTAATTAACTTACGGTATGTCATGTTAATTGAAAGGTATGATTTAGAATTGAATTATTGCTTTATAAGCATATCACTGATTTTTTATTAATAAACTTCAAAACTGAAAGATATTTGAAAACATTGAGAGAAGCAGAAACTAAAGAATTTTTGAATACGTTAAAATGCAAACTATTAAAATTATTGCCGTTAAGCTGGCATTTTAGCAACAGTTTAACTAAAAAAAAACACTTGCAAAGAAATATCGTTTTGGGACTGGAAATAAAACATTATTAATTAAATTCGTAAAATTTCTATTCATTAGAATAACATCTTTTTGTATAGTTATATCATAACTCATTAATGTAGAAATACCAAAGACAACTTTAGAAATGTCGATATTTCTCTAACTGGATTTAAGAATATTATCAATTTAAAATGAATAATAAAAGCTACCAAGTATCAATTAATAAATAAGTATCAATTAAAAATGAATATTAAAAGCTACCAAGAATAATTAGCTATATTTTTCGATTATGCTACTATACTATATATACTATAGTTATACTGTTTAAATTTGCTTAAATGTAATACTGTTTAAATGTTTTTCTGGTGTAAAAGATCCTACCGTAATTATGAAACGTCAAAGTTAGCGCAAGCACATTTTGTTGCCAGGAGTACCGATGATGTTAACCACGAATTCTAAGTATAAGATTAATGGCAAAAGAATTCAAAGAAATCAACTTTCATATTTTTCCATATCTTTAATTTCTCATTGAGCCACAGAATTTTTATATACATGTATACATATCAGATATAAAACATGAAAGAAAAATGTTAATTTTAATTTGGCAATAGTCCTTTTATTCCCCATTTTAATTTGACGATCTCCACTTTCTGTCCTAAAACTATACAATGTTCATAATACAATTTATAATAATTTTTCCAGTCTTTGTCTTGCGGAATTAATCCATTCCTTGTTTGCTTCTGTGCCTCTGTAATGCAAATAGTTCTCACTCGGTACAGATTAAAGAAGCTTTATACTATACATCATGCGCTTTGCTGATGCGTACACTGTTTTTCTGCTTCGCCTTGCTGCTACTAGCCACACATTCTTTGCTCACGCTTTATGCTTTGTCTAAAGAGGTGTAAGCTATATAAAATTGTGGGGTGCGTTGGGCGCCTTTGTTAATGATGCATGAACATGCTTATGGAGGCTTGCTTTTTGCTTTATTACAAAATAAAACTATGTTGAATCTATGATCACATCTGTAAGTCCGTCATTCCAACTAAACCTTTCCAGGTAAGCACGACACAGATAAACATCTTATCTTTACCAGCTACGTCTCCAGTCGTCCATCTTATTTCTTATACAAACATATAAATTTAAAAATAATAAGATGGTGTTGAAAGGACATTCACCACCAAAATTACCTTTGATCATCAAGAAAGGACAGATTTTTTTTAAACGTGATGTAAATTTTGGAATGATTTCAAATTAAATTCTCCTGAAGAAAGTACAATCTGAATTTATTCAATGTATTGCAGCATTTTCATCTTTATTCATTAATTATGCTTTCATTTCAGCTTTATTCCTATTCTTAGATAATATAATAAATTGTAGATTATCTAACGCGGATTATTTGGAAAATAAATACGCGGGGAAAAATATTGTAAATTTAATAAGGGTTTAATAAATGTTAAATTAAATAAAAAATAATAACTAATTATTGAGGATTCAATGAAGGCTGACATCATCAGGGGTTATAAACCCTTTTTCATTTGAACTTTCAATTATTAGGGAATATCAATTAACGTTTGATATTCCCTAATAATGACAATGAATAAGTGGATCCACTTAATCACAATTGTACTTTCTGTCTTTCTAGACCATTTGAGAGAACATTTAAAATATATATATAAAATTACTTCTCAAATAGCTCAGAAAAATACCTGTACGTCAAATCAAGTTTCCAAATTTCAAAATGTTTACATTAAGTAACTATCGTTATAAATAAAGTAACTTAAAATAAAATATAAATTTAAGATATTCGCAAAATACAGTTAACAAATCTATCTCAAAATCACGTCATTGTTACAGATAAATACAAAAATGGGAAATAAATAATTTCAAATTTTATTTAATGTAGTACCCCTTTAACATATTTAATAGTTCTAAAAAGCACAAAAAAGGCCACTTCCGGCTAAATGTGTTTCATGCAAAAGAAGGTTTGATGATTTTGGAACAACCGTCTTTCTTTCTGTTTAGTGTGATTGTACTATTTGAAGCAGCTATTTTTGGTTAAAAACTTTGAACTAAATGTTTACTCTTCAGCACAGCTTGGCTAGTAAACCTGTAAATCAACTTGTGAAGGAAGTTGTTGGCAAACTTGGCGAATAAATGTCATACTAAATTATATTGCTTATTGGCCTTTATAGCGCAAAAACGTTATTTGCTTTAATGTCCAGGTTTACCTGGTTGAAATTCTGGCGTCTAATTTTTTGGCGAATAAAAGTCATGTGGCTGACTCAGAAGAAAATGGTTTTATTGCAATTAATGCTTGAAAATTGCAACATTTACCTGATTTACTTAGTACTAAGAAAACTAATACAAGTCAAACTGAAATACATTTTCTTGAATTGCAGGAAATTATTATAAAATTAAACTTTTTTTATAAGAAAAGGCAATTTAATTTGAAATTATAATTCAATTAACTGGTAGTCTGATATTTCCGAAACGTTTATTGGTAACACAGTTCGTAATCAATAAAACAGAATTTAAAAAATTCGTGCAGAAATTTCTCATTTAAAAGAAGAAATTATTTTACTTACATAAACATTAGTTAAAGATCAAATTCCCAAAAAATGTATTATTTATTTTTTTAAAACACTTGACGTTAACTACAAAATTTAATTTTTAATCTTTTTATATAATAATTTCATTGTTCGGAACTTTCAGGAGAGTAATGCTGGATGAGTAATTAAGTCTGGAGATTTGCGCTTTCTGTAATTAGTAAATTCCTTTGCAAAGTTTTCTATGTATATTTTCTGGAAGTTCTTTTACTTATAAGCAGATTTTATCAGTTGAAAAAAGCTATTAAAAGCCAGTATATCTTGAAGATTATTTGCTGCTGTCTCCAGAAATAATAATTAGTGTTTTCTAACAATACTACTATCGAGGCTATATTATACCATTTTCTTCTGAAACTACCATAGGATTTTTATTCGCCACTCAAGCAAACCTGAGCATTTGGCAAATAACTTTTTCTCCGTTGCAAAGACCAATAAACAGTATTCTATAGTAAGAAAATTATTTGCCAAGTTTGCTTACAACTTTCTCCACAAACAGATTTCCAGGTTTGTTAGCGAAACTGTGCTTACCAGTTAGAATTTAATTGAAAACTTCTACACAGAAATGGCTGCTTTCAATGGTAAAACCTGCTAAACTACAAGGAGGACGGTCGTTCCAAAATTTTTAAAACCACCCTTATGTATAAAATAAATTATAGTCAGAAATAGCCTTTTATTGTGCTCTTTAGAAATACTTAATATTGTAGAGAATATTAAGAAAAAATGGGATTACTTCGGTAAGTAAAATTTGAAATTGTTTATTGTAAACGTTTGTATTTATTTGTGACCAGTGACATGATTATCATTTAGATTTATCAATTGCATTTCACTGATATCTTATATTTACGTTTTATTTTAATTTACTTCATTTTTAATAATTATTACTTAATGTAAATAATTTTAGATTTAGAAGGCTGATTTGAAGTAGAAATACTTTTTGAGCTATTTTACAAGTAATTAGATATATATAAGTTTTAAGTATCCTCTGAAAGTTCTGGAAAGACAGAACCTTTATTTAGTATTCCTTAATTATTGAAAGGTCTAAGCTTGTACCACCTGATGATGTCAGCCTCCTTTTATTTAATCATCATTATTTAAGTATTAGTTTTCTTTATTCTTCTTATTTAATTTAATTTGAATGTCATTTTCAGTAAAATATACTTTGTCTTTATTAAATTAACGACCGTTTTTTACGCAAATTTATTTCCTAAAATAGTCTGCACTTAATGATGTGCAGTTTTATTAATTAAATTATTTTAAACTTAACTGCGTTGTGCTAAATTTTAACTTTCATTGTCCATATAATCACTATATATATACATATATATACAATTATTAAATGTAACTTTTTAATATCCTAAAATATTTTTCTAATTTAAAATTTAACTTGTATTTATATATAAGACCAAAAACATGTTCAGAACCTTACAGAAAACAAAATAAAATTCGTTTAACTTGCTTTCGACAATGTTGAAATGAAGCAAAAACATTTTCATTACCCTTTCAATGAGGTAATGAAAATGATTTTGCTCCATTCGCATTTATATTTTTTCTATTTACTGCAGCTATATGGGCACTTTTAATGAATTTTTATATTCCTTTACTTATATCCCATTTTTTTAAATTATATACATATTGTTTCTAAAATTCTTACTTTTGTATCTGTTAATTTTTCGCATGATAGATGATTTTTGTTTGAATGATTCAGCCAAGCGCTTTTCTTGCTGGTTTTGTTTCTGTTGGTAAGTATATATTTTATCGAAAGGTGTCATGTAAACAAAAATGTAGTAATTTGGTAAGTCTGCTTAATTTTATTCATTTTTTAAACTGCAGCTGCATGTCTACTTCAAAAGATAATCAGATGTAAAACATTTTTGAATTACCGTGTAAACACACGTTAATGAAATTCTTGCAAGTGCACCTCATTTCCAGTAGGAACTTTCATCTTTCTATTTCGATTGGGATATATATATGAAGCCGTTTCCACCCTTTATATCTACCCATGATCTTACCTTTCTTGTGCGATATTTGCGTACATTTCTAAAGAAACTACATTTTAAAGCGAAATAATTACACTGTAAAGAAAAATTATCGTGTTGTAAATGACATTTAATATTGAGATATTAGAATTGATTTTGAAGTTTTTAAATCAATTCACAATAGCTTTTTATTTGTTTGTATC
Source organism: Stegodyphus mimosarum (assembly GCA_000611955.2). Taxonomy (NCBI): domain Eukaryota; kingdom Metazoa; phylum Arthropoda; class Arachnida; order Araneae; family Eresidae; genus Stegodyphus; species Stegodyphus mimosarum. Next base: position 497,590 of record KK112617.1, on the reverse strand, counting down.
ATATCCCAGAGAGTCTTATGGCTTAGAGTTCTGTAAACGTAAAGTGAATCTGCTCTTTAAAAGTTAAATAATAAGAATTATAATTATTGAAGGATTAATGTAACAGGGGTATTTATGACATAAGCGCCAATTTTGGGCTTTCAGGTTATTTTATTTCTGGTAAATTCACTCAAATTCACTTAAAATAATTGCACAACGTTTCAATGAATAAGTTTACGTTTTTTTTTCTTTTATTTCTTTTTGGCGTCCGTGTAGACTGGATAAGAAGATTCTATATTGTTTGTAGAATAATTTGTTCTTGAAGAGCGAGGAGCCTTGCTGTAATATTTGTAATTTGCAGAATGTTGAAACCGCATATAAGTTCGAGTTGTAAGTGCAATGGATAAGAGAAAGCAAAATTTTCGCTTAATCTACATGTATGTAGGGTTTGATGTGACCTGGTTTTATCTGGGCTATACGCATATAATTACTTGCATACCCTATCAGACTTAAATCTACACCTCACAAATAGATAACTCTACTTACGTAAAGTTTCCTAGTGTGGATATTTGACTTTTAGGCTGAGGTTTACATGATACTAGGTCATTGAATATGTTCTGCTGCGTGATCTAAGCGAAAGCATGTTTAACTTTCTTGATCTTATATAGAGTGAGATATAGCACAATTAGGTATGGTATCACTAAAAAGAATTCCCTCCCCTCCAAAAATTCTGTTTCAATTAAGCATGAAGATATAATATCCAGCTGAGGATTTAATACGAGACGTCTGCTTGAGAGAGCACATTAAAAACCAGCTTTGTATAACTTATTTTCAACAATGAGATTTACTAGATACTAGATTCTATTAAAAACTATATGCCTTATTTGCCATCACTTTCTGCACATTACTACGAAAATAAATTTACTCATTTATATTTTATCAAGGAAAGTTTTAAAAATTGAAGAAAATTGTTAAGTACGTTACAAATTCAAAGTCTAAAAACAGACATTTCTAGGCTAATTTCTAACATTTCGCAGCCCGCCGATCCAATTTCGAGTTGCATTTTTACGATACTCCTGTCTTTAAGATATAGATAAAGAAATTTTCTGATGTTTATGGAAGCAGACTTTCCCAGGTATCAGAAATTTTGTCGGATTCCGTAACATTAAGCTTTCAAAACTGCTACATATTCTGGAAAATTAGCATCTGATGCTGTCAGCATTTAAAGGTCTAAAAAAACGAATCCGTTAAACTGATAAATATACTTTATATATTTTGTATTGATCAAAATCCTTTCCTGAAATTCTTTAAGTAGTCATTTTGTTGCGCATCACTGACTTTCATATCTTTTGCAAAGGATGTCTAAAATAAAACTCTGGACAGCTAGCTTTCAATCAATTTTGGATACCAGTTTATTCAGACTCTATAATTATAGCAAAATTTTAGAATAATAATTAAAGTATATGTTTCTGATATTGAAAACCGTTGGAAAAATTGTGTAGAAATGAAATAAAATCACTCTGTATTTATTTTAGGTACCTCTATACGTTGTTTTTTGCCACTTAACTTCGCTGCATTTTTATGTGACTTATAGACTTCTTATAAACTTCTATACTTATATTTCTTATCCGTGAAATAAACCTATTCAGCTGTATTCTAAGACTTTCAGTGATTTTATAGGTGTTGCTGGTATGAATTTTAATAAAATAATTAATTTAATTAATTTTAAGAGTAATTTCTTCTACCATGCTTCAAAACTTAACTAATAGATAACCAAGTTTAACTATCTCATCCTTTAAACCGAGGTGTTAAACTCTCTTTAAAAGAGGAGCTGTTTATTAATCAGACATTATTAACCTCTACAGATATTAGAATTTATATCTTTTCATAAAATACTAATAACACTAACAGAGCAATATCAGCTTCCAGACACTTATCACTGAACACAGAAATTTGAAACAAAAACTGACAGATCAGGTTAATTGGGCTTGGCATTAAAGTTTCAATCAACATAGATGATACCGAGAAAAAATTAATAATCGTTCCACAGGTTTACGACAGCATCGAAGCTTAACAGTATATCTCCCGCTAGATCTTTGTAGTGCTGCCATACTAGGTAATCAAATTCGATCAGATATTACACCCTGCAACAGCTTCTTTAGCTCAGGACGTGCTATAACTCCAGCCGATATCGCAAGCGCTCCATTGTGTTGGTCGGGAATTATGTTCTTTATCTATAACCATGTGCCGTTCGGGAGTTAATTAAAATTCTTCGTGATTTAAATTAGCTTTTCCCCGTGGTGAATGGCAGCACCTGACGCCCGCGATAATGGCGACCTGGTGATTTGGGATTTGTTTGAGGTGGTGTCGCGTCTTTTGTCGCCACCGACAGGTGCGCGGTTTTCATATGCGGTTTTGAGAAGGTTATCGCGGTTTTAATTTTTTCCCCTTGCCCGCTTCTGTATCGAGCTGTTAGCTGGGTGATATAAATTAAGGCAAGTTTGCTGTAGGTAATTTCCTCTTACACTTTTCTTTCTGTGCAGTGTTGATACGAAGAATGTGCCCCACGCAGTTAAAGCAATTTTTCTCATCTGTAGGAACTTATAACTAAAACATTTTTTCTTTTGTTCGTTTAGAACTTTAAGAATGTATGCTGTTATTATCCTTTGTGCTTATAGCTGATAAACTGATTTTGAAACTTTTAAAACATTCACCTACCAAATATTTATTTACCTTTTATTTTCTTAAAAATTTTTAATTTCATTTGAGAAACATTAAGAAAGGTTATTTTGAAATTTAAACTTATATTCATTTGCAGCATTCGATTTTAGCATTCGCCTTTTTAACTGACTGCTAAACTTATTATTCCATATATAGAACTTTATTTGCATGTTAGATTTTCTGACATTAATCTCGCAGTTTTAACTATTTTTTCATGGGTACTATACGTTTTCCTTTATTTTTAGCTGCAGAATCTTCACGAATTGTCGTAGAAATGTCGCTCCGGTGCGTGGGAATTCTTCGAATGTGAATTTCAATAATATATGCTCTAGCTCTGTTACTATCTATCGTATTTAATGATTCATTTGTACTAGAAGAGTAGGATAGTAGTAATTTAATTTTTTAGAAAAGAGTAAAAGAAATCAGTTCCTTTGATGCATAATTAGACAAAGTGACTGTCTAATCGCGTTTACTGTTTTACTCCCTCATCTTATCACAAAAGAAAAGAGACACTAAGTTCTCTCCCTCACACTACTTTTCAAGTTAGCACTCTAATGACAAAAATCCAGCTGCGAAATATTCCCGTTTCAGCCCCTAAAGTTGCGGTAATTGAAATAAATAGAGGTAAAGACTGGAGGCTGACGGCTTAGAAAATGGGATGGATAGACTTTCGATTAGGCTACTGCAATCTGGACTAGGTAAATTAAAATAAATTGAGTCATTTTTCCAAAGAAAAGTATTAATGGAAATCTTCAGTTCTCCTTTATTTTATATACAGCGAATTTTTCCCCCTCGCATATTGATAACTGTGATTTCAAACCTGCTGTTGAACAATAATTTCTATTTATTCGCTGCTTAGAGCTCCACCTAGCGGAGCCAACTTTCACTTTATTATATCGCTAAACGCTTCTGTACGATGAATCACAGATTACGTTTAGCTAGGCTGTTAATAATAATAAATTGCTGTTTAATGTCTTCGTTTAAGGTACAGTCTACTAATTTTTTTCTTCAGATTTAAAGTCTTTCATTTGAAATATTTTCTTAACGTGAAGCTTTTCGGTCCAAATTTTGCTTTCTACCTTCGTTTGATTTATTATAAATCTTTTCTATAATTGTTATCATGCTACTTTGGACTTCTACTCATTTAATCAGGTGAAGGGTTATTAGATAATAGCATTCATTATTTAATATTTTATACCTTAAATTTTGTACTTTAAAATTAAATGCATCATTAAGAGGCCTTGCAGAGATCGAGTCTTTAAAACCTCTGAGTTGTCGAACTAGCAGTTTGACAAGGTTTGGATGAAAGAGTTTTATGCATGAATGCTTTCGTGCTTTTCTCTGTGTGTAATAAAAATAAGAGCCATTTTATCTTGAGACGTGATCCATTAATGCATCTTTCTCCTTAGTCAGATAGTTGCGTGCTTTATCATATTCAGTTAAACAACTATACCCCTTTATATTTTTATTGTATATGGATTTATTTGAATAGGGTAAGGTAAAATTTTATGCCATATGCCTAAGTGGTAAACTTCGTGGTAAATTTTTGAAGAGAAATTGTCTTATAGTCAAGTTATATATGAGAAAAGGAGAAACAATGTCACTCAGTCAGCTCATTCGACGGTATTTGAGAACGAATCGTTCTGCCAGTGTTCAGCAGTCTCATCTCTGCAGCTGGTAGACAGGTACAGTTATTGGTGCATCGTGTTCCCTTTTTCTGTCTAAAAGCATTCAGAGTTTATCTGCATTTAAAAGGTTTGATAACCTAGTTCATTTCTCTACACAGCCTTACTGTTAAACATTGATTTGGTCAAGTGAATCGGAGACACGTCCTCAAATCAAAACCTAATTCAGTTGCCAAATTTATAAATGGGCTTGAATCGGATCAATGTAAGGCAACTTAAATGTTTCCAGACGAGATCTGATTATCAAGCTAAATGAATTGATGAATAATTCTAAGCGTCTGAAAGCTTCACCTAAGTTCAGGGCTACCTTCATAATGCCCTTTTTAAGAGAAATTAAGTCGTATTTGCAGTTAGCAAAAAAGATAGCCATATATTCTATATAGATTGCCTTTTTGACTACCTAGAACGAGATTACAATCAAAGTACCACTTTGATGCGTCTCTAGACGCTCAGGATAAAACACGAGTAGATCGACAGAGCACTAGGTCTTTCCCATCAGCAATATAAATATTATAATCTTGCCGCATACCGTACAGTGTAAAGATACTGGAAAACATAATTTTAGGTCTGTAATAACGTGAATTTTGTGCTCACGATATTATCTGGTGAAGCCGTGAATAAGTTAAATAACTTAAATCTTAAACCATATAGTTAGCAAATGAAATATTTAATTGCGATCGTACTTATTTATAGACATCGCCTTGTGAGTAATGTCTTTCCGGGACCGAGCTGTGGAAAGGATCGGACAAAAATGTACTTAACTAAAATATACATAACATAAATTCAAATTAGTACCATGTTTATTAAGTCTTCTCATGTCAAAAGGAATTTCACATTACTATTTCTCCAAAACTGTTCACATTACTGTTTCTTTTATTATCTATTATAGTATCACATTTAATTTAATTAAACTTTTGGTACCAAATTACAAATATGACATACTAAGATACTATTTCAATACAAGCTATTAATGCAACTGAAGAAGAAAACAGGTACGATTCCTCTTTTGTTTCAAGCACTATTTTAACATCTGGATGAATAATTATTTCATAAAAATGTACCGTATTAATGAGGAGCTTTCAGCCAAAATTTACGTAATTTACAAGGATAAGGAAATAGGCGAAAATCCCATAGTGTAATAATTAAAGTCTGCCTGGCATAGAGCTTTTCAAAATTGTTGTCCGTACTAATTTTAATAACCGTATGCCTATCAGGTCTATTGCCATTTCAGTACTCAGGGAGAAAAAAATAAAGAAAGACTTAACTATTTTACGACTTTTCCATTCCTTGGTGCCCCACTGGAGATTTGTAGTTAGGCCATGTCTACAACTAGATCCGGAGAGCTACCCAAATCCTTGTGTCATGAAGAGGAAGGATCACGAAAGGTCGTAGTACCGTAAGTCTGATATACAATATCAGGATGCAACTGGCTGCAACCTCGTCATAACTATCAAGCTGGTGAAAACTGTCTTGGGTTCGTTGGAGCTTATGCTGACTCATATCTATTCCAACCGCAATAGAAAAATCCTGACCTCCTTCAAACGGGAAATCAGCCGACAAATCGAACTGCTCATGGACGTAACAGGAACAGAGCCTAAAGGCTCACTGATTGACGATCAAAAACAACAAGACCCCTTCACGACAAGTCATCATGAATTAAAGTCAAGTAAAGTCACGTCATGAAGTAAAGTCTACAGGGTAGGATATTCTACGAACTTTGCACCATTTCCGATGATAGCGTCAAAATGCCATTTTTTTCCTTATTTTATGTGGAAGCCACATTTAGTAATTTAAAGAAACCAAGTCGGGAGCATAGTTGCAGCTCTTCGCCTTTTTAGCCTCCGCAGCTCACCTTTTAGACAACCATCACTTACCACGAGCTGAGCAAAAAGTGATCTATATCGAAAATCCTCCTTCACTTCTTTCAAAACAAGGCTACCATGAAGGTTGCATTTTTCGCCCCCCCCCTTTAGGAACCAAATTTCCATTTTTCACCCTGAAAGATCAAAAAATGTATACTGCACATGCGCCACTTCTCTAAAGCGGCCAAACGACCAGGCACTTACATCGCCAATTAAACGACCTCCACTGAAGGTGAAATGACATCCTTCGACCCCTCGTCACGTACTTCCTGTCGTAAAGGGCAACAGAAACAAAACAATTTCGTTTGAGCGAGAGAATGACTAAGCAAAATTCGTTCTCTTTCCTTGATCCTTTCACAAAAACACAGAAATCTTGATTAAATTCAAATAAAAGAAAAAATAATAAAAATTCCTCGAAGCATCTGTTTTTCCCCAAAGTTAAAGAATTTACATAACCGAAAATTGAATTAATCATAAATAATAAAACATTAAATTACTAATTCAAAGAATTAAATACAAATTAAGATTTTCCTTAATAAGAAAAATAATTAACTTGATCTCTTTCATAACCGAAAATTCAAACTATTGTCAACATAGCAGGTCCGAGAAAAGTGTCTACGACATCTACGTTGTGCTGTTATTAATCAGAATCATACCTTCCACATTGACGCGTTTAAGGGAGTAGTTAAATCATATGCATTTTTACGTATAATATAAGAATCTATTAGGATATATGGGTAGAGACATTAGGTATTTATGAAGCAGGAGACGTGAAAATGAGCAATGTCCTCGCCGGACTCGAACCACTGACCTCTCAAATACGCGCCGAACGTGCTGATCACTACACCACGAAGGCATCCGAAAAAGGCGGGAGAAATACATTATATACTCTCCCTTTCAAAGGACGACTGGAGATTAGGGGACCCAATCGCAAATCTTGGTGGTGGAGAATTATCATCCACCACAGTGTTTTTAGTTCGGGCGAAAGTGTAGAGACATTAGGAATTTTTTTATACAGGAGAGATGAAAAATGAGCAGTGCTCTCACCGAGACTCGAACCACGGACCTCTCGAATACGCACCGAGCATGTTGACCACTACACTACGAAGGCATACGATGAAGACAGGAGAAATACCTTATATGTAAAGAAAGGTATATGCTTAAAACTATTCTTGCATGTATTTGTGAGTTACCTAATCGCCTCATAACAGCAGCAGCGTCATATTTGACATCATCGAATTTGTAATTAGTGCATAGTAAACCAAAACATTTTGTCTCATATTGTTTAAACTAGAGATATATTTAGATAAACGTCTTTACCTGGGAAACGCTTTGTTTTCTTTTTTTCTTTTGATTCACTTCTTGCAGTCTATAATCATCTTTACATATATATGTATACACTAAATATGTATTAACAATCTTTTGTAATAATGTTTGTGTACAAAACGTGCGTAAACATAGTAATTTAATATGCAATGTATATGATTGTATTGAAGTGTCATTACAGGGAATTCCCGAATCGAGTTCACATTTAAATGTTAATTCATTACAGTTTAACAACATTCCTTCAGCTTGACGAAACAGATAACTTATTCTGATGGCACTGCAGAATTCACTTACATGTTGCAAATCATCAATCTTCTTAAGTTTATATGAGGCTACGTTTATCTCAATTTCAAGAAACTGCTCGGAGAATCACTAAACTTTTATTGGACCAAATAATTCTACAATATGCACTCCATACGATATGAACAGCTAATTCTAAACAATTGCAAGACGTATCTGATCCTTTCAAAGAATACGGATGGTCACTATTTGTAAAGAATTCTGAGAAGTCCATAAGAAAAGACACAACTCCCCCGACAGAAATGGAGACATGGATAACAAACAAAGCATTTCTTCAAAGAATACATTAACCATAGATGCGAGATGACAGTCGCTCAGATGGAGGGAAGAAGCACCATCGATTCGATGACCGTCAGATGTAATGGATGAATGGGTGGGCCGCCAAGGGGGGAGCACAGAATGAAGTTGACCCGCATTTAATAGAGGCCAAATGTGGACGGATGCTACGGATCAAAGACGCTTGACTTCCGCTAACCTTCTTTTCTCCGCTGGAGAATAGCCAGCGTGCATGGAAAAGTTGGGGGAGGGGGCATCCTCTGAATGTGGAAGTGAGGTTAGAGATAGTAGGGGGAGTCACACCCTTACTTGGATTTATCTTCGATTCTGATGACTTAGTTCCGCTCAAAAGCAACTTGTAAAGTGCAATGGCACTGCGTGACTATTTTTGGGATTTTTAATAGTGAATCCAAATCAGAGTTAAAAAAGCAGTTATTAAATTCCTTTTGAAAGCTACAAATGAGCTTCGTAGCCTCCATAGAAATTAGATTTAAATCTAGTTTTTAGTACTAAGATATATGATGGTTATCAGTCCTACTAATTTCAATAGTTTGTTTTCCTCGAGGCTTTTCTCCCTGTCTTGAGGAAAATGCGGGACGGTAGAAATGATAGTAGTATGGAGTAAGAAGGATAGTAGTAATGATTAATTTTACTGCTTTATAAACTTTTAGTTTGGAAATAAGCATTCAGTGAGATCTGCAAACATGACTGCCCTTGGAGTATATTACATAGCTTTGGTCATGATGTTAATGTGCATAACGTCATTATGGGGGCAACTTTCTTCACCTCTTACCCATTACCACATTACAACCTGTTAGAGTAGGAATGTTCCTCATGCTTTATTTTTTTATGTCTCCCGAAGTAATCACATGCTGGAACTTCAGAACTGTTCGGCATTTGAACCATGAGAATTTTGAAAGTGTGTTAACGATGAAAAATGATTGAATTACTTTGTTCTTATCTTAAGGTTTTTATGCCTCTAGTTAATCTGCATACAATAGATGTAAAATTATCAAAAATTTAAAAGTTGCTTAAGTGCATCTAAGCCTAAAATTTTTACCATAGCAGCCATATCTCTTTACATCTGAAACTTAGCAAAATAGTAAATTCAGTTTCTGCGCCTTCAGTGTTTTTTTTTTTGCTGAGTGGGACCAAAATTAAACTTATATTTTTGTGCACCGAAAAATCTGCCTTGTTGCCTGGTGGCCGATTTGCTTGTTTTTGCGTAGAAACTATAATTTTAACTGTAATTTTTTTTTATTTTTTTAACTCTATTTGGTGTTTTATTTTTTTATACATATTTTTCAATTTTTAACGAAGATATTTTGAAATTTTTGCCTTTTCGCGAACTAAGAGCAGAATTAATTGACTGAGAAATACACAGTCCAGTCACATTAATGTGACCATCTGTCAAAAGCCAGAATAACCACCTTTCGCAGAGCGGACTGCTGCGAGACGTGCAGGAAGAGAGTCACATAGGTCCCTGAAGGTGTTCTCTGGGATGTTGAGCCATGCCGACTCTAATGCCGTGGCCAGCTGCGCTAGATTACGCGGTTGAGGATCCATGGCGCGAACAACTCGATCGAGATGGTCCCACAGATGCTCGATTGGGTTTAAGTCAGGTGAGTTTGCTGGCCAGGGGAGGACGGTAAACTCATCCTGGTGCTCTTCGAACCACGCACGTACACTGGCAGCTGTATGGCACCTCGCATTGTCCTGCTGGAAGATGCCATCATCCTGAGGAAAAACAATGCGCATGTAGGGGTGAACATGGTCCGCAAGGACAGATGCGTACTTGTATTGATCCATTGTGCCTTCCACAATGATCAGTGAACCTAGAGAATGCCAGGAAAACATTCCCCAGACCATAATGCTCCCGCCTCCAGCTTGGACCGTTCCGGCAATGGTTGCAGGGTGGTTCCTTTCAGAGGTTTCACGCCTTATACGCCAACGTCCATCTGTCCGATGGAGCATAAAACGCGATTCATCCGAAAACGCAACCTGTCGCCACTCAGTGGACGTCCAGCTGCTGTACTGGCGTGCAAATTCTAGCCTTCGCCGTCGATGAACAGCAGTCAGCATAGGTGCACGAACCAGGCGTCTGCTTCGGAGGCCCAGACGCAGCAATGTTCGCTGAATAGTACTTTGGGAGACACTTTTGGTAGCCCCTTGGTTCATTTTGGTGGTCAGTTGCTCAACGGTAGCCCGTCTATCTGCCCGAACGCATCTCCGCAACCGTCGTTCGCCTCTGTCATCTATGGCCCGTGGTGCACCACATTTGCCACGTCGCTGATTTTGGACAGTCCCATTTTGCCATGCACGGTACACTTTTACCACGGCGGCACGCGAACAGTTCACAAACTCAGCCGTTTCGGAAATGCTTCCACCCTTGGCCCGAAAGCCAATGATCATGCCCTTTTGGAAGTCGGATAAATCGCTTCGTTTCTGCATTACGCCAACGATTGAAATGTTTTCCGAAGCCCTCACACACCCTTTATATACGCTCAACTGCACTGTGCTGCCACCTGCCTTCTGTGATTGGTTATTTAACTCTGACATGGAAAGTACGTGGTGGTCACATTAATGTGACTGGACTGTGTATGTCTATATTGAAATTCGAGCAAATAAGTGTTTCACATTAGCAGCAAATATTGCCGCCAGTCTGTCTCGGACACAGAAGAATGTTTACGAGTAGAGCATGCGCATTAAATAAGCGGCGCTGAATCCTTTGTAATAAAGTGTTTATTTCTTATTTTTTTAATTTATATTACACATCGTTTTAGATTTATTATAGTATTTGAATATAACATGTGGCAACGATTAGATAATTCTTCAAATTATATCATTTTTACACATTCTTAGTTCTAAAGTGAATGACATGTAATGGTAAATAAAAATAGTGCATGGCAACGATTAGATAATTCTTCAAATTATATAATTTTTACACATTCTTAGTTCTAAAGTGAATGGCATGTAACGGTAAATAAAAATAGTGCATTTTAAAGAGTGCATTTATTCTATTGTGGTTTATGCGCTATCGATGAAATAGATTTAATTCAATTCAATAAATTTAAATGAAATGGAGGAAAAAATGCGTATGATTAAATATTCCGTACAAGGAAGTTATGTGGTGTATACATCAGATTTTTTTCATTTTAGAAATGAGAGTATCAAGTATGGTTTTAATTTAGTTGTTCAAGAGTATCCATTTCAGGAGTATCTATCGATTTATAAAATTTCTATAACAAGCATTCTAAAGACCTCAGTCTTCACAATCTTACCAAACTTTTCATCATATTTTAAAACAGAGAGACATCTCTTTCCTTTTGCATTAATTACAGGCATGGTTAAGTAAATTCTTAACAGTATTTCTGTATAAGGAAACGAAGATGCAATATTGTTATTTTTGATAAACTGGTATGTTACCTTCGAATTTCGCAAAGTTTATTTTCGCCCTATTAAAATAAATTGGATCAGATCATAGTTTGAATATTCAGTATCAATGCAAATGCAACAAACATTTTTATTTCGGTTGTACGATCCGATACTTTCTTTAAATTTTCAAATTATGTAAAACGTTCTCGACATTTATTGTATTTCGTATCAATTTCGATATAAATTTTGTCACTGATAGTATGGAACGGAATGGTATGGAATGAACTTGTATGCTAGAATATTAGGGTTTGTTTGATGCATTCACCCTTGTATGTTTTTTGCCTCAAATAACTATTATTCAAACAAATTCTAGTTTTCTTCCTTTTTTTCTCAATATGCTTTGCTTCTGCTTAAATAGAACAAATAGAAGGTTTTTGTGCTTCACCTTGAGAGCGTTTAAGTAAGCCACTTCGCATTTCGCGACATCCATTTCCGCAGCAGCAGCAGCTTTCTCAATAAATTAAGTTATTATACCGAGCAAGGCACTTAATGAGTTGTTTCGTTGTACTGTTTAATTTTGGTTTGAAGACCTTCATATTGACCGGCAGTTTTCTGCATTAATATAGTTCTAATCTCTGTAATTTTATTATGTTCATCTAATAAATTTTGGTGGTCGAGTACTATGGCTTTCAGTGATGAATCAGGTGTGAATTCAATGATGTGAATGAGCAGATTGCAAAGGAAAAATGTAAGCAACATTAACAGGTGACAAAATTATAGCAGTAATAACATTTTCCACAGCATAGTGTCTATTGGAACTGCGCTGATACGCAGTAAGTACGAAAAAAGCAGAAGACAAAACGTCGTTTTAATCGCAGATCTTTACAAGGAACAGTGTTTGAAATTTACAAGATTTGCTTAAATAAATGACCACCAAATATAATATCACTACGACGATGGAGTGATTGGCATACACTTTCGAAGACAGCAGGCATGTCATGTACTTCTGAAGGGGTTACTCTATTTCTGGCAATGTCGTCAAGACGGTCAATTAGTGTCTCGTAAATGACACTTTTTAGAGGTACCCAGAGAACGAAATCGAGGCAGGAGAGAAAGACAGATCTAGGAAACTGAACGGTAGGTTCACGTCCCCAGTTCATTGGCACAAAAATTGAGTATTCAAGAAACTGCGTACTTCCGCTGTATAATGAGCTGGCTCTCATGCTGGAACCATAAGTATGCATGGACGTTTCCTAGAATGACCTTTGTAAAGTCATTTAGAATATTTTCGAAGTCAGGAAACTGAAGAAATCCACAAACCCTTGCTGAGATTCCAACTCCAGACTTTTCAAATGCACCTCGAAGGTGCTTCCAGTTACGTCACGATGGCATGCGGAAAGGAAGGGAAAAAACTTTCATTAAATCAGAAAGGGCATTTTTAATGAAAACGCGATGTTTGAAGAAAATACTGTTCATTAAGGCGTTCTGGTAAAACGAATGGAATAGGTGATCATCTATGATCCTAGCCCATACATAAGCAAAAAACACTTATGGTGAACGTGGTCATATTAACGAAAACACTGAAACTCTTTGGTTAGTAGAAAATTTTATTTCTACTAAATCAGGATTATGGAATAGACACCATTTTGATAGAAAATCCAAATCTCTTCGAAATAAGAGCCTAAGACATCTGTTTGATTTTTTTTCCTTTTTTTTTTTTTTTGGCTATTCGGTCACTGATTACAAGTACCCTCTTCAGCTTAAAATATGTTAAGCCGCTTACAAAATATGCAATGAAAAATTCAAATTATCTCCAAACAATAAACAGTTTTACATGAATATTAGTAAAACGTAAAACTACAGATCAAGTGGAGCTTCAGATCTAAGCAGGAAAAGATATCACAGACCTTCAGATCATTTATTAAATACATTTAAGAAAAGAAAAATACCTTTGTAGGACCTTTACTGGAAATGAAATTTGAACAGTCAAGCAAAACAAGTGCATCCTCTAAAGTTTGAAAATAGTATCAGGCAATGTTTAGTCACAGTTAATTAATAGTTAGGATTGAATTGCGTAAATCGATAACATCTATTAATTACTTTTCTGTATGACATTTCGCTCCCTAAAATACATTTAAATGAATCCTATAACGTTCGAGGTAATAACTTTTAGGATAATATTCTGTTTAAAATTAAAAATATTATTACCTAACCGGAAGTGAAACGTGCTAATGTAAAATTTTAAATTAAATGAAAATGTAACTTTACTTTACGTAGATTTAGAATAACATTCTATCGATTTTGGGAGGGATCATATCAATGTCGCTTTTTTTCAGGGTTAAAAATGAAAAAAGGAAAAAAAAGAAAAGGAAAGGAGAAGCAACAGCCATTTTTTTTGCAAGCCATTTTTCTAATGAAGAAGAGGGACCTTGAGTCTGATCACCGTCGAAATATAAAGAGTTTTATTTAAAGTCTTCTCTAAACTGAAGTTGCTTCTTTGCCTAATTTAAATATCATTACTTTGTCACCTTCGGAGGAACATCCATAAGAACAGACACACACGTTCTTCAGCGTTCCTGATTTCTCTCAAGCATTGGTGAAATGCTCATTTGGTATCTTTCACTGACCATCGTGTCCTTATAGAAAGCTTGAAGTGTCAAAAACTTCGATCCCGTAGAAGTTGACTCCATGATAAGAGAGAACTATTGTGGCAGAAGATGAGAAATCTGGCAAAGGAAGTGGTTGTGGTATGACAGGAATCAGTTTTACATAACTTAAACGTAACACATAAACGTAAAATTCTTTGTTCAGATGCCTTTTTTGAATGAGATTTCGTTTTTAATTTGAAAAAATGCTTTTAGTGCAAGACAGACTACTTTTTCTCGGAAATGACATTTTACTCAAATTTCCAATGGCTACCCATTACACGATATTGTGATATCTAGAAAGTAGTCCAGGATATCTATAAGTCCCCCCTCCTTTCTGGCACATTATAGATTTTCTTTGTACTTATATCTTTCCATGTATCTATAAAGAGTAGGCTAATTATAGCGAAATTCAATTATTACAAGTTCCACGCGCGTAACTTGCTGCTCTTTCTGCAAATGTTTTAATACAGGGCTATTAAATGATAGTAGGATAAGCACCTCTGTAACAATGTGTGAACGTTTAGTAAAGTTTTAAATTTTGTAAAAGTAACTGGATGTAATGAAATAATTTTTTATTCCCGTTCAATTTCATATACATTCAATATTATTTTACACAGCAAACTTCCAAACAAATGAAACTCATATATAACGAAATTGACGAGTACGACTCTTTTTCTCTTCTGTATTTTTCCAGAATTTCCCCAAGTTTTAAATTATAAATTACTAATCCTTAAAATCTTGCATTTTTAGATGTTATAGTAGAAAAAGATACCATGATACTGCTACTCTTTAATCTTCATCGATCTTTCGCTGTGTTCTGGGCCTAATTCTTTCAAAACCAGGACATTCAACAAATTTATCTAAGGACGGCGATATTTTATCATGAATGACTATCTATCATGAACAAAAGAACGTGAATGGAACCTCTGATTCCATACGTGTTTTGTGACTTCAAGTTTTTCAAATTTTTGTTCACAGACTATAGAACGGAAAGTGAGGAGTCTTTTCAAATTTTTGACAAAATTCTAGATAAATTTTTTCTGTTATCTGTACTGTGCCAACAGAAAATTACGCTTTTATACTCAACTGTTAAGTAGAACTTAAGATTAGTTCATCAGTACTTTTTTTCATCAGTATTTTTTTCTTTTAGTCTTTTTTATGTCATCATGAACAAAATGACTCTTCATAATTATAAATGTGTATTTCGAAGGAAGGCTCTGAACTATGAATTTTATGCTAAGTAATTTATCGTATAAAATTATTCACTTGTGATGAAACTGACAAAGAACGAAACCAAAATTTAACAAATAAATTTAATTCTTGAACTTTAATATGATTCAAAAAATAGTTATTATTTATTTCGTTTGGTTAGTGACGATGCTAATTAGGTTTTCCATCATTATCCGTCAGTTTTCCCACTTTATTGTGAGATAATTAATTTTCTTACAAGATCAGATCTAGAAAATAACCGAATATAACGAACTAAATTTTGTGTCTCTTGAAATTCGTTATAGCGGCGTTTGACTGCATATATGAATATATCAGAAATAACTTTACATCCCATCTATAATACAAAACTTTGAAAAATGCAACGTTATGCTATATATGCAATGATCTGGTCACTTACATGCACAGAAGATGGAGACAGAATATGACATAATCCCGGCACATAGATGTTTCTTTATTATTCGTACCTATTTTGCTTAAAAACGCTCTAGAAATTTTTAATTGCATGTAGCTTAATATATGTATATATTGCATGTGCGTGGGTGACTTTGAATTAAACAAAAATGCTTCAGGTACATTTCTACATTTAGATTTCAGGTAAGAACCATATGATACTTCATATTCAAGACCCATAATAGACATCGTTAGATACATGTCATTGATTCAATGAATTTGAAGGTCATTAATTGCAAAATTTATTAATATTAATGAATTTCAAAGAAGAAGAAGAATTTCAAAGAATTTCCGAAAATGCATCTTACCAAAAGTCGCCTGGGGATAATAGCCAAAATAAAATGGAATTCACGAAAACTTTCAAGTTTGAATTTTTAAGATTTCTCTTTAACAAAGGGACTTCAACAGCATTAATATAACTGGTTTAAAAGAAATATTATTGGACAAAATATCGATGGATATTTTATTTCTTCTTGCCATTAAGTAAGGCCTGTATGCCAATACCCAATGCAAATATCATACGACAATCATTCATTTCGGAATAGGACAGGAAAATTAATTATAAGTAAATTACTTTAAGGAAAGGAAGAGCAAAATGATGTTAGGGTCTATCCTTTAAACTTTTATCTTACAAATATGTTCATAAAGCCTATTTTAAACAAATTTGTTGTTATCCTGTTATACGAGGGTAGCTCTGAAATTTTTGAGACAGAAGCAGACAATATGCACTAATCGATTATTTGTTAGATACGCTGTAGAGACATTAGGTTATTTTGAAGCAGGAGACGTGAAAAATCAGCAATGCCCTCGCCGGGACTCGAACTTCTCGAATACGCGTAGAGTGTGCTGATCACTACACCACAAAGGCATGCTAAGAAAGCGGGAGAAATACCTTATACACTCCCCCTTTTATAGGGCGACTGGTGATCAGGAGGCCTAATCGCCAATTCCTGGCGGTGGACAATCATCATCCACCACCGTTTTTTGTTCAGACGCTACACATGTAGAGACGTTTAAGGTTTTTTTTTTATGCGGGAGACGGGAAAAATGAGCAATGCCGTCCTCGGAACTGGAACCACGGACCTCTCGAATGTGCGTCGAGAGTGCTGACCGTTACACCACAAAGGCATGCTGAGAAGGTGGGAGAAATACCTTATAATGTAATTCGAACACTTTATGTTCAAAGACTTTGTCTTTTATGTCGGTTGTGTCCATTATTTGCGGCAATAATTTTGGCTTATCTATCGTAGAATAACTTCTGAGAGAAAGAAAGCAGCTGAAGCGAGAGTATATTTTCTCGCTGTGATTATATATAAGCTTAAAGCTGAGTTAAATAAAAACACGTTTTTAATGTTATTAACACATCGAAAGAATTTCTGAATTAAGTACTAATATTATAGTGGTATGCAGCACTAAAAAACAACTTCAAAAACTATACTTAGTACGAGCTCACCGTTGAGATCTTATATGAACGTAAGTGTGCCTGCTGATTTGAAATACTGAAGCTCAAAGCATTTACTTTACTTTGCCCATCTGTTAATACAAAAAATGCGCAAAGACAACACAGGTGAATGAAATGTAAGCGAGAATTAAACTTCGCATGAAGAGTTGGTGACAGAATTCGATTTCGTTCTAAGCAGATTAGAAGACATTTAATAAGAGATATTCTTCACACGAATGTCAGCGGCTTAGAATGCTTGGTAAGTTTTGCTATAGACAGCCGCGTACCAAATACTCAATTCTTATGCAAAACGCTTCTTTGGTGATATATAAAGAAGATTTTCCAGCAATGGAAATACTAGTCGTCTGGAGTGACAATATTTCATGAAGACAGTTAACGTGTCCAAAGATCACTATTTATTTTTCTGTCAAGATAAAGACACCATACAGTTTGCGAAACAACTCGCTACTGTCCTCAAAGCATTTCCTAACATAAAAATAAATAGTTACTTCTTATCGAAATAAGTAGGAATTTTGCATTGCATGCAAAACAATCATATGTATTGGGCATGTTTATTGTTCTTCTTTTTCTACCGAGGAGGGCTCAAGGCGGTGTCTACTACGTCGCCAGTGAAGCCCATATGACTGAATAGAGCTTTTCGTCAATTAGTCAAGACTTCAGTTTACATAACAGGTATCAGCGTTATCTGCTAAAAATGAGGAATGCGTCCCTAACTCTTGTGAAAGACTGAGTTTTCATAATTGTAAAATTAAGATTTTGCATATCTGAGATAGAATTAAGATGGACAACTGTATTATTCTACATACGTTCAACAGGGTTCCTGTATCACCAATAGAGGCCTTTTAAGGATCTGTAGACTTAATAGACTGCAGTTGCCATTTTAATCATTACTTCCTGGTGGACGACTAAGTTGGAAGTAAAGATACTTTCTAGTGGGTAAGCTATACGGATAGAGATTCAATACTTCTGAATTCCGCATCCTAAAGTAAAGAATTTACTTTAAAACCTCTGCTCCCTCTTATGAGCTCTGATTGATCATCTTAGAAGAGTGGAGGGAAATTTTACAAAGTTTAGTTTACAGTCCAGTTAATTATATAGAAAGCTTTTGCGATGACTCATACAGAATATTTCTGTCAAGTATACAGCAGATACCCTTATTTGTCTTTCTGATAACCAGGTGTGTGTTTCTCCGTATACTGTACAACTTTGCTCACAACTTTGTGGCACATAAGACAGCGTATTACAATCGTATTCAAATTCGATTAAAAGATACAGCATTTCTTTCCGAACTCTGTAATTATACAGAATTTTCTCTGTAAATATTTAATTTCTCACATAAATTTGATTGTGATACAAGAGTCACTTCCTCTCCAAAGACTTCCTTAGAAAAATATAAATCATCACTTCGAGAAGAATCCTTAAGTTATCCTTTCCTGCTTTTCCATCACAATCGTACTCACAATTTAAAATTTGCTTTTCTCTCAGACAATAAATACATGGAAGATTAACGCCCCAGATTTTTTTAATTAAGGGTAATTTGCGATCATTTTTCGATGAATTCAATGTTTCTTAATGAAGTTAGTTTTCAGTTTTCCCTTGAATCTTTTTATGAGCTCCGTTGGCTTGATTTGTTTTTTGGATTATGGCAAAATAAGCGAGGGTTATCTGCTTAAGGGGTGGGATGCCTTCTTGGAAGTCTTTCCAATGGAAACTGGCTTTTACGCACTGCCAGTGTTGCCATACGTTGCGATTTTTCGCAAATTTCCTACTTTTGAAACATTTGTTCTACTAAACTTTATGTCTATGCGATTTTGCGAATTTTTAGCGACTTAATCATTTCCTTGTGCTACTTAAAAAATTTTAATGCATTATAAATCATGTAATTGTTAATACTATGTACCTATTCAATAATTATTATAACCTATTGAAATAATGTGTATATAATGTATCTTAGCTATTGAAATTAGTTTACAATAAAAATAAGTATTTATTTATACTTGAATAAAAATTGACGACTGCAATACTGCGATCATAGTCCGCGAACACTTGCGTACTCAGTTTTCAAGAGACGTCGCAGGTGTTTCCCAGTTACCGTGTGGTAAATCTGTGAAGAGATTTCAGAGTCAGATTATAGCTACTGTGTTAATTAAAGTACAAATTACGAATAGCATGAAAAAATTCAAAATCACCTTTCAAAATACTTTGTACAAAACTCCCATGTTTGAGAACTAGTTACAAAGAAGGAAAATAGCTAAGACAAACGCATGTTACATGCTATGTAGCTGTGAAACCACCGACTCCAAAGAATTATTGTGTTAACAATCCAAACGTGAGAAAGCACCTCACAATAGATATGAACAAATTAATTAAAAAGAAATCTAAAATTAACCGAGAATTAATTAAAGAAAGGAATGGACATTTAAGTAATGGAAAATTATCAATATGGTTTTAATATTTTCGTTAAATTTAATATACGTAATATAACAACCAAGAATCATATTATAATCCGTTAATCTCTGGAACTTTGTAATGACGTCAAAACTCATGTGAGCTAATAACTATGACGTCGCAAAAAACCATGCGTCACGTGCAAAACGAGTATGAATCAAATTATAATCTGTAACTTAACAGAATACGGAGACTTCCTATGTGATGACGTCTAAAGTCACGTGAGCTCGCCTACCTATGACTTTACAAAAACAACACGTGTTCCCTGATGTCACTTACTACTTTTTGCAAATTTTCACTTTTTCTCTTACTGCTTTCGCTATAAAATTTCTGGCAACACTGCACACGACGCATATGGATAAAACCACAAAACTGCCCATGTTCTCCAGGATTCGAACCCCGGACCGAACAACGTGCTTTTTTCAACTTTTATCTCGGCAGCTGGTGGGCTTATATTAGATTCTTTAGTCTTTTTCTACACGTTTCTCAACAAGATTACGTAGTAGTAACAGCACAATCCATCTTTTTAAATGCAAATTCTGGTCTGACTAAAAGGTTTTAATGGCGATATCCGATGTAAGAATTTTTTGTTCCGAAAGTGTAGATAAATAAAGTGTAGTATTCTTTTCAAGATGAAATACTTGATTACGTTTCCAACTGCGGTAAAATATACAGCTATCGAAAAAGATAGGTCAAAATCAAAAATTTCTCTCATTCATTGTAAATATATTTTAAATTAGAAATCAATAAGGCAAATCTTTAAATCAGATAACAAAGAATTTTTTCCTTTAACTCTTTCTTGCAGCTGTTTCAAATTCGTATTATGTTTTAATGAGACAATATTTATCGAAAAGAAAACGGAGATTTGGGGAGGAGTGGAAGGCACATATTTCTATTTTCGAATTTCTAATTTCCCTCAACAGTGTATTCTTTACAGAATATTTCAAGTTTCGCTCTAAAAGTTCCTCAATTTTCACAAATTACGTTCTTTATTCGGTTTTCTTTTGCCTTTTGTTTCAGTGATATAAATTACATTTTTCTTTCTTCTAACTAAATTTAAAAATAAATTTAAAAAATCGTGTGCTGAAATAAAATAAGCTTTTTCTCTGAAGTCACTTTACAAGTTTTCTTCCTTAAGAACCAGTTTCCGAAGCCAACCTTTTACAAGCATAAAAACGTTTAAAAAAAACGTAACTTTGTATTCTATCCTACTAGGAAATAACATCAGAAACTTCCACTGAGATGAAAGAGGGAGTTAAAAAAAAAGATGCGGATTCACTTTTTCTCTCAGCAAAAATACAAAATAGGAGGTAGAAAGCGAGGGCAGTAATAGAAAGAAAAAAGAGGAGATATAAAAACCTGTCAGTCCCACGCGCTCCGATATTTTGAGGAAACCCAGAAACTGCGAGCATAGCGCATAAGCCAAGATCAGGCGCGGGAGTGAATCTGGCCAGCAGAAACTCCGTCTATGTCAGCAAGTTCAGTTCACTTTTCTTTATTTAATGTTTATATTTCAGCTTTATTTTCTTTCCAGGAACTCTGTGAGAAATATATATATTATTCCCCTCCAGCTCTTGGACCCAGTCGACCGTGGCATATGTCCAACCTTTTGAATTTTCTTGAAAGTCGCAGTGTCAGGACTTTCTGGAAGTGTAAAGAGCGGAGTCTGTTCGAGATCATTTTGGTATTCGGTGGCGCAAAGAGGTCGTTGGGGTTTTCTTTTTCACTTTAGACCTGGAACGCCCCCTCGCCACTGACCCTCTGACCAAAATTTGGGGAGGAGTGGAAAAAAACTAGCTATATTTTTTACTTTCAAGATTTCGTGCAAATATATCACGCTTGCTCCCATTTTAAGTGGTTCTTTTTTACCACTGTTTGGATTTGAAGCTTTCCAAATCGCTTTTTTTTTTCTGAGTGAGCAAAAGGCTTTTTAGAAACTCAGCAAGAAATAGTCTTCATCGATATCACAGGGCACAATACTTTACCCAAAGCATATCTTTTGCTATAGAAAGCTTCTTAAAGTTTTTGATTGCCTTTGTGCCCATTTATTTGAAATGTAGAAGTTTCTGAGATCATTTAGCTCTAGAAAGCAGTGTACACTATTTTCTCAAGTGTTCATTTTTTTTATTTAATTCCGAAGTTTGAAGAATTTTTATTAATCTTGAAATTAAAGAACGAAATAAAACCTAAAATAATATATACAAAGCGTACTGTTTCAAATCTACATTAAGTTTAGGATAATAAGTTTATGATAAGCTGTTGATAGAATACTGAACTCTTCTAGCTTCCTGTAACTCGAGGCAATAATAGCACTAAATCAGTATATAGAAAACATACTCAACGGTTATGGATTTTTACATGATAAGTTGTATACGAAGCTATTTCTTGGTGAAGTATATTACTGCAGAATAAAGTTCAAGATCTGTTATCTGCAATCAGACTATGAACTGATAAGCAGAATTTCGTCCAGATATTGATATCGATCAATGAAATCAGGCCATAATTCCATCTCCTTTCTTCTGTTACTCTAATGTCTACATATAAGATAAATTTTTCCTATCTCAGCTAGAATTCAAATTGATTAAACAACAACATAAAGAAGTAAAATATATCTCAAATCTGTATTAGCGGAAGTATGAAGTTTCTCTGAAAAGCTCCATTTGTCCTACAATACATATTTATGTGACCTTATTAAAGAAAAACTAATACAGAAATAGCTCCATTTGTCCTACAATACATATTTATGTGACCTTATTAAAGAAAAACTAATACAGAAATAGCTCCATTTGTCCTACAATACATATTTATGTGACCTTATTAAAGAAAAACTAATACAGAAATATAATACTATTACTAAAAATTATACTTATTCAGACATTCAGGATTTCCTGAATGTCTGAATAAGTATAATCCCAATTGTTTAGGGTTTCTGAAACTTTACATCTGCACTTATTTATGGGTGTTTCTTATGATTAAACATGTAAAATCGTCGAAGCAGGAGAGGTGAAAAATGTGCAGTGTCCTCAGTAGGATTTCAGCTTCTGACATTTCTATTGCTAATCGGACGTGCTTTTCAGTTGCAACATCAAGGCATACGGTAAGGAAGGAGAAAATAGCTTGCGTACAATTTTCACTAAACGCATTTTCTCTTTTCATTTATTTGTTTTTCTTTTTTTATGTATATAAGAGACGTTATCTTGTACATTTCGTGTTGTACTTACTAAAAGATGACATTTGCATCATCTATGGAATATTTCTGTATAGTTATCACCTGTAGATCTGTGTGTATTTACATTTTATTTTAGTAATCAGTTATCATTTAAAACTAGTCTGTAAAACCGTTAGTGTTTCGTAATTTTCAGATTACTAATTCTGGGAAAATACATTATATGAGGACAAACCATAATAATAAGATAATTTTTCAAATTTTAAGATCATTTTTTAAAAAATTAAAAGTATCTGGATAAAACTTAATATAAGTACTATTCCTGCACAGAAGTCCTATCAAATTAGGCTGAAATTGAATAATTTCTTTTCCTTTTAAACTATATCAAAATCAATCTTTTATCAGAATCATCGTTTTTAAGTAATTCTTTATTATCATATGTGTATACCTCAGAGTAAATAATAATAATTTTATCTGTTTATCTATTATGAAAATATGAAATTTTCCTTTCAAAAAAGGAAAAGGCGCCTTATTTATCTTAAAACGTGTACAATCCCTACATAAAACTCATGTACACTTATGTGACATTTCTATCGAAGAAAGAGTTTACTAATTTGTTTCCCTATTTACAATCGGAGTAAAATATATTTTTTCCAAAAGTTTTTTGAAACATTTTGAATAAGAAACAAGTTTAATAAAAGAAATGATGTCTTTTTCTTCAACTTATATTTTAAAATCTTAAAACATAGTTCTTAAAAAGTAATGGACTTTCCGAAACAAATTATGCAAGGCAAGCGTTAGTTGAATGCAACACTTATTGTTCTTTAAAGCTAAAAAAAATAATGCAAGCGCTTTGTGTGCTTCTTCATTAAAGTGAACAACTCATCTCATTTGAGCGCACCCAGAGAGAGATCAAAACCACAGCCTTCTTCTTTCATGCAAAATCTTACTTATTTATTTATTGCAAATGACTGAAAAGAAAAGAGGAACATCGTAAAAACAGAAAGGAATCTTTCCAATTATGTTTCAACGTGAAGTTCTGCCAAGCAATTCATTCAAATTTCACGCTGTGACGAAATAATCAAAAGCGAATGCTCTGAAGAAGCATCTTAAAATGCAGAAGGATAGCTGGGTGGAGTAGAGAAGGGAGAATAAAGAATTTCTTTGTTCCTTCCTCTAGTTCTTATTATTATTACTATTTCCTTTTTGTTGTCTCTGTTGTCTGGCTGCGCTGCTTAGTGAACGTTCTAATCCTTCACGGAAGAGACTGAAGAATGTTTTTGATATCTCGACTGTATTCAGCCGCCAATCAGTGGAGAGTTGCGCCTGTCATGTCGTCTCCCCGGCAAAAACACTCAGCCATGTAAGGAAGGTGGATAAAAAGGCGGCGAGCTAGTCTGGGGGTTGTATGCAAAGTGTTAAGGATGATTATCATCTTAAACACCCCAAATTTTAGAATCTTAAATTATTCGTAAAAAGTTTTAAATTATAATATAACAAATCATTAAAAAATGAAAGGTATTAACAATAATCTGGATTGATTCTAAAATTAAAAAATGAAGGATAACTTAAATAAAATGCTATATATTGCACATGTGTCAGTAATATATGCATTCCAGTTTCACATTCTTATTAATACACCTTTTCAATTTGTTATCAAGGAAATTAATTAATTAAGGTTATTGCGCAGATTAAAGAACTTAAACAAACACAAAATTACGCTATTTTTTACTATCAAAAAAGATTTCAATTAAGAATATTTTATCAGTTAAGACTGTTTATCAGTATTGATTGAACAACTAATAATCAGTTAAGAGTACGACACACGAATTCAACAATTCTATAGTTTTCAATTTTCAATGTTTTTTATGCATATACTCCAGATTATAGAATTCAGATATTTTAACTATGTCCTTAAGCGAAATGAAAATTAAAATGTCTATTGAAATTCGATGGTTTTGTAATATAAATCTGATACATAAATTAAGAGTATTAAAAGGAAAAAAAGGAAAAAGAAACTACAAACGCAAAATAGCATTGACACAGTATTGTAATATGATATACGTACAGTTCCTGTTTAAGAAACAGAATCATAGCGCCGGTTTTCGAAAGACTCACGGGACACGTATCCAGCACTCTATAGTTTTCAATTTTCAATCATAGTTTTCATGCATATACACCAGATTATATAATTCATATATTTTAACTATATTTTTAAGCAAAACGAAAACTAAAATTGTAGGGACACTAGGTATTTTGAAGCAGTGGAGACGTGAAAATGAGCAGTGCCCTCGCTGGGACTTGAACCATGGACTTCTCGAATACGCGCCGAGCGTGCTGACCACTACATCAGGAAGGCAAGCTAAGAAGGCGGGAGAAATACCTTATATATTCCCCTTTTTAACGAGCGACTGGGGATCAGGGGACCCAATCGCCAAATTCTGGTGGTGAAGAATCATCATCCTCCACAGTTTTTTGTTTGGGCGCTACTGTAGAGACATTAGAATAATTTCTAAGCACGAGAGATGTGAAAAATGAGCAATGCCCTCGCCGGGACTCGAACCACGGACCTCTTGAATACGCGCTGAGTATGCTGGCCACTACACCACGAAGACGTGCTAAGAAGGAAAGCGAAATACCTTATAAAATGGCTATTGAAATCCGATGATTTTATAGTATAGATCTGAAACATAAATTAAGAAAATTAAAAGGCAAAGGAAATTGCAAACATAAAAGAGCACTAGCACAGTATTGTAATGTGATATATGTACAGTTCCTCTTTAAGAAATAGAATCATAGCACCGATTTCGAAAGACTTGAAAACGTGCGCAACGGCCGGTATCATCTGTATCATCTCTGAAGGTGTAGAAGCATGTGAACCTGCAACTGGACTGAAAATGAGAGGAACATCGCAACAGATCACATCTGAGTTCAATGGTGGTACTATTCGAGTAAAGAGATAACACATTATATTTATCTGCACGGTATTTCTCGATGTATGGTAGTCATCAACTAAAAAGGTACTGCTATTGCTATGACAGTAAGTAATGTTCTAAACCGGGCGACTAGCATAGTCATTGGACAATGGATGACTAGCGTTCGTAGTTATCCCGTTTCAGTTGTTTCAACATACCCAGGCATTCGTATGTGGTACGGAATACATGTAGCAATGAATTTATTCTTTCAAAAAGAAACTTACTGATGGTTATATCACTCGCAAGCAAAGTTAGAGAGTTTTCTGCTTGGAAAACTAGAATTCTGTCGCCTTCTTTGACAGAAACTTCACCTATAATCACATAAATAATAGAAAGCCACATTTCCTTGGGTTAACTTAGCGATACCATAGGTATCGCCATTAACATAGCGATAACTAGGGTATCGCTATCTTAACAGCATCAAGATGTACGGATGACGTCGAAGTACAACAGGGAATCACCATACTGATCTGGGTAGTCTAGGCGTTTTATTGGCCTGATATCTTTCTAGATTCAAATTGAGCTCTTGGGAAAGTCTGACATTGTAGCACTTCAGTTGTAACGAACATGTAGAAATATTACGCTTTTCATATTCCCTGATTTCGTAAAAACGAAACACAGGTGAATGCATATCGAGCGCATAATGACTGAATAGCATCAAGGGTACCTTCCTAGACTTGTACATAGAAAAATTAAATGATTAGCCTTTCTAATTAAAAATGTGGTTTTTTTAATAAGAGCTAACAATATACGAAATTTTCTGTGCACATAACTATGTAATTTTTATTTATACTTAACTAATTCCTTTCAGAAGCTTTTTTGAACTCGTTATTCAATGTGGAAGGAGAACCTTCTGAAACGTTTTAAAATATTACATTCTTATATGTGTATCTGCAAATTCATGAATGAGTGCCTTTTGTACCCTGATACATTTATCGTACTTTTTTAAGCTACACGTAGGAGCAGTTATTTTCCGAAATCGCAACTCAGCATTCTTTTTAAATATTAAAAACTTTTATGTGAAATTCTGGGCATTAATTATGTGCTAGACCTGATCACAGAAAATTATTTTATCTCGATAGCCTTTCTTCTGACAGTAACCAACTGACATTTTCCTAGTGTAGGTATTTAATAAGTTTCCGCCGCCTTGCCAGTTTAATTTTAAGGCTGACATATTGTTATTTGAAGCTCTATGTCTATTCAAATAAAATAAGCCTAATTGTTATGGAAGAAAATGGATGATGCGGAATACAAAAGAGAAGTGTGGTAAGTTCCGGAGGCAGTGTAGTAACTTTTACCACGAATAAAAGACGTGATTAATGAAACAGTAAATAAACACAAAGAACGGAATTTCGTAAAATAAAGCGACGTAAGGAATGCATGAAAAATGGCATGTCTAAAGTAGGGGAAATGTCAACAGGCTAAAACCATGAAAGTATTAAAATTTTGCTTCCCATGACACGTTAAAAAATTATTCTTTACTTTCATCACTACTGATTCAATTTACTTAAAAGCTCAGTCATACTATAAATTAAGTTAATCAATTTAAAATCTAATGGAATGTATTTTATATAGTGTGATTTATACATTAGTGATATATTTACTTCGGAAGATGTTTTAAATATTTGAAAAGATTTTTAAAGGCATTTGTTTATTTAACTCCGTTGTAAGTATTCATGAAAATAATCACCCTTTAAAGAACAATATTTGCTGCTGAAGATGTAAAATCCTGAATCATTTTCTGAATAATTTAAATCAATTCCTTAATACTAATATGAATTTAAACATTTCTTTAAATTCCATGTTTCTTTTGTTTTAATATATAAAAACCTAGAACGGATTTTGTTCAAGATCAATACAAAGACAGCTGCTGTGCATTGTTATGTTAACAACCGAATTCAAGGATACACCGTGATTTAATTGTGTGAAAACTTGAACTTAAAGAACATTATCAAAATATTACTTTTCATGCTTAAAAACTCAACTATTTTATAGTGTATGATTTTTCATAGTAAGTTATTTATTGTATTATAGTAAAAAGATTCATAAAGGACTGATAGAATACTTTTTAGCTTTATTTCGAACATTCTTAACAGTTTTTATAAACTAACGATAAAATATGTCTTTTCTTTCCTCCTTTTTTGAATTTCTAACTTCTTTACCCATACAAGGAAATTAGATCAAAGCTTAGGGAATACGATAGTGAAATTCTATGCCTATCCTATATCGTTATCAACATATAGAAGCATCATATATATTTATCACATTAAAGATCCTAGATTTATAAAGAAACATTAGATAGATTGAAAGTAAAAAAACGAAGCAGTAATTTCTTCCCTTTTGTGAAACTAATTTGAATATTTATACAGTTCTTCTTTTTTCTCATTTAGAATAATCTAGAAACATGGGAAGTGGTGTTAAAATGTTTTCTCATACTATTTTACTCAACCCTCCCCCTTTATTTAAAATTTCCACCGAACTAAATTGATATGTTAATTTAATCTAATATACATCTTTTTATATCTATTAGAATGTCTTATTTGAGAATAGTATACTGTATATAACTAGAAATGTTTCGGGAAAACAATGTTTCGTAAGATTTGGCTGTATTAAATTTCTGTTTATGGTATTCAAAGTTCAGACGAATATACTATGATTACTAAGTGAACCTTAGAAGAAATAATTAACGTATCATTTTGGTTGCAAAATATTCACTTAAACAGTTAATTAATATCATATGCAAAATTTTCAGTGCTTTCCAGAATACATATTTATAAGTATATTCGCACATACGTTTAGCTACTATTTTTTAACTGCATTTTATTCGCGGAAACTTAGTAACTTTCTCGAGGCTAGTTACGTTTCCCAAAACTAATATTTTATAAGCTAAAATGTATTGGTAAGTAAAATCATTTTGATGAAGAAGATCCAGCTATTTGTTCCAGAATACGTAACTTCATATGAAGAGATGCAGAAACCATTAAAAACTGAAACATGAATTATTCTGAATCATTCCGAATTTAAATGCCTTACAGAATATTAATTCAAATTATGAATTTAATTAACGCTTGATGCAGTCTAAAACAATATTTGAATGCCAAAGTTATTCTAGAAAATTCACAACGAGTAAATATCTAACGCTGTTAACAAATATTTACAAAAGTTAACATAAATATTTACAAAATAACGCATAAAAAGTTACATAAATATTTACAAAATAACGCATAAAAAGTTACATAAATATTTACAAAAGTTAACATGTTACAAAATTTAACATAAAGTTCAAAGTAACATAAATTGTGACATAAAGGAAATTTAACATAAAATACATTTGCAAAATAACAATGATGCATTAATATTACTGCTAATAACTTTCTGTAATATATCTACATTTAAATTAAAATTCTGCTATAGGTTACTTAACGTTATAAATTACACTCTGTTTTAAATCGTTCGTTAAATATAAAAATACGAGTCATATGGATGAGTTAAATTACTCAGATTTAAAGTTTCATATGACGTGTAGTTACTTTATTCATTATATACTCTATAACAAAACAAATCGACGCACCAAGAAGGAATCATCCGATTGCTTTGAAATTTCGTATGCATAAATGTTTTGACCAAATATGCAAGTGATTAAAATTTGGTGTCCAATGAATGAATAGTGCGATCACCAGCGAATTAGAACTGCGCATCCAGGAGCTGTATATAAGGAGGTGCTCTTGAACTGTTATTAAAAATTTCTGTTGCATTGCGATTCAGGATACCACCTTTCAACGACTGAAAAAATACCTCGCCGCAGGACTTGAGCTCATTACGAAAAACTGTCAGAGTTTGAAAGAGGTCGTATCATGGGATTTAAAGAGGCAGGTTGAGCAGATCGGAGAAATGCTCATCATAGGAGTCGAAGCGATGCGACGATTAGAAGATGCTGGCAAGAATGAGTGGACAATGGTAGATTTCAGCGTCATGATAGTAGCGGTCGACCTAGGGTCACAAGAGATCGGGACGATAGAGTGATTGTCAGATCAGCTGTCACAGCGCCTGATTCATCTCTACCAACCATTAGACGTGCGACCCGCACATGAGTGTCCACCACGACCATTCACAGATGGCTGATAAAGCGAAATCTACGCTCGTACCGACCATTCCGCTACCTGCCACTCATGCCTGCGTACTGTCGAGCCAGATTACAGTGGTGCTTGGCTCGGTCAGATTGGAATGATGCTGACTGGGGACGTATAGTCTTTAGCGACGAATCCCGCTTCCAACTGTCTCGCGATGATCATCGAAGATGTGTCTGGAGACGCCAGGGGCAGCGTCTAGATCCTGCTTTCACTATTACATGCCACACAGATACCCAACCAGGAGTTATTGTCTGTGGTACCATTTTCCTTGACAGCCGAATCCCTTTGGTCGTCCCTAGAGGCACACTTAAGCACAGCAGTACGTCGACGATATTCTGAGATCTGTTTTACTACCGTTCCTTTTGCCGTACCTGGGCCTTGTTTTTTAGCAAGATAATGTCAGACCACATACGGCATGTGCTGCTATGAACTCTCTTACAGCTTATCAAACGCTTCCTTGGCAGCCAGATGGCCAGATCTCTCTCCCATCGAGCATTCTATGATATGATGGGAAGGCGACTGCATCTACCAGGGAATGACCTAGTCCGACAACTGGAGCACATTTGGTAAGAAATACTGCAGGAGAATATCCGAGAATTTTATCAGTCTATGCCATGCCGTGTGGCAGCTTGCATCCAGGCTAGAGATGGGTCAACACATTATTGAGCATGTTGCTTTGTAACTATGTAACTCCGAAATAAATCATTCAATTGTCCTGAAATTTTAATCGTTTTCTATTCTGTACATAATCTTCCCATCCACCAGTTTTTGTCTCCGACGGACAACTCCTTCTTGGGGCGCCGATTTTTTTATTATAGAGTGTAATTTGACAGAAAAGACCTTTCTCTCGAGTTGTATCGATCAAAATGGGCATGATGTGTCTATTCTGAAAGCAGTATCATATAGGAACCTAATGCCAGTTTTATTATGGCTATGCAGAAATTTCTCACATCATGAAGCAAATTCGAAGTTCATTTCTCATGCTAACAATTATTAGATAATAATTCATTGTAATTTCTCAAATACTCCAAAAAAAAGCAATGCGGGCAAATTGTAAGCGGATGCACAGACTTAGGTTTAATAGAAATCTCAACACATGTTGAAGTACTTATTTGGAAATAGAAAATTTTAAGATATATCAAGAATTGTAAAGTTTTGCATTCCTAATAGAGGCATTATGCGCGGGTTTCATGTCCAACCTTCAAAGCTTCAGGAAATTAAAAATATTTTTTAGCTATCAGGCATGAAGTACATAAAATTATTGTAATAGCACGCAATTATATTTTTAATTTATTATTAGTACAAAGAAGCATTAGCTCAGAAGGGTTATTAATTTCGTTTTGGCATTTTCCGTCGAATCACTGCAAATGTCCGTATCACTTTTCAAACTGCAGCCACCAAATATTATCGCCCTGTGTCATACTTAAAAAAACTAAACATTGAAGCATCTGCATAAATGTATATATGTTTCTCGCATTTTAAGAAAACAACGGTACCTAGCGCTATCAAATTTTGAATAACTTAATTCTCCTCCGAATATGGGCATCTGTAAGACTAAATTTGGAATTTGTTTTATTATCGATTTCATATTTTGTAACACTTTAACGAATCTTTAATTAACAAACTTAAGGGTTTCAAAGCGAGCAATGGCAACACTGTACAGAAAAAAAAAACATTTTTATCTCCAGCTCGTGAGATTGTGTGTCAGAAATTCTAAAGATATGCTCATTTTAAAATTATTTTGCGATATTACTATTGAATTGAATTTTATGGTTTAAGTGCAAAGAACATGATATTTAATAAAAAAAAGGTAACACACAAAGCGTTAAAAAAACGCCCCTTTGGACGTAATATAAAATCTGAAAACTTTCCAGTTTTCAGTCTAAAGGACATTAGCACAGAAGGGCTATTAATTTCGTTTTGGCATTTTGCATGGATTCACTTTCTGCGTTGATTCACTTTTCAAACTGTTGTCACAAAACATTACAGCCCTCTATTATATTTAAAGAAATTAAATAATGAAGAATCTGCATAAATTTATACATGTTTCTCGCATTGTGGTAAACCAACGGTACCTAGAGCCATTCAATTTTGAATAACGTAATCCTCCACCGAATATAGGCACCAGGAAACCCTAATTTGGAATTTGTTTTGCTATCTATTTCATATTTTGTCAAACATTAAAGAATTTTTGATTAACAAAGTGAATGATTTCAAAGCAAGAAATGGCAACATTGTACGAAAAAAAAACATTTTTATCTCCAGTGTACGATACTGTGTATTGGAAATTCTCAAGATATGCCAATTTTAAATTTATTTTGTGATAATGCAGTTGAATTGAATGTTATGGTTTAAGTGCGAAGAACATGGTATTTAATAAATAAATCTGAAAACCTTTAAACAAACCGTTAAAAAAATAAATAATATTTTTCATAAGCAAAACATAAATAAATAATTAATAAACAATAAATAAATAATATTATACGTAAACAATAAATAAATAACATTATTCATATATTTCATAAACCGTTAAAAAAACTCCTCTTTGGGCGTAATATAAAATCTGAAAACTTTCAGATTTTTAGATACATTGTAGATTTAGTAATTCTAAAATAATTGCTGAAATTAATTTTAATTGGTAACATTTTTCAATGGAATTGTTTATTATCTTAAGCTTAAAATCTTTCTTTAGTAGCTCCTATTTTTCGGGGAAAACTTTAACTCAGTTCAACGTGTGATAAGAAATAAACTTCTTTATTTTTCTAGTTCCCTTCCTGAATTATTTTATCTGAATCAAATAAGCGGAAGACTTTATTCTATGCTTGTATGTACTGCATTCGATGTTCATTAAGTAGGAAATATTAAAATACAGATTATCCGCATTGAAACTAGCAATAAAGATCAAGATAACTATGCTAAAGGAACCAAACATAGACTAAGCGTAGCTTCTTTGGACATGAAATCTTTTTTTATAAATTTTAAAAAGACTATAAGCAAATTCAATATGCTTATGTTATTTAGCTTAAAGTTATAAGTAAAAATTTGTATGCCTAAAAAAATTTTATATCCAAGCTTTTCTGAAATAATAAAATTTAAAAGAATATTATCATACTAGTTTCTTACAGTTGCAGCTCTTTGTTCAAACCTTTACAAAACTGAGAACAATTTTGTACAGACTGTAATTGCCTTAAGATAACTTTTACCAGATAAAAGTTCTGCTGTTAGTAAATTTTTACCATGGAATGAGTAACGAAGGTATTTTTCATGCTTTAAGCTTTTCCATTTTATGCTCACTCAATAAAAAATCTAACGTGAAAGCACAGTGAATTCATTTGCTATTTAAAATAGACTAAAATTAAATTTCAGAAAGTTAAAAATCTGAAAAATTTCTGTATTTTTGAAATTTTTGCATTTTAATTGAATTTTTACGCATTTCACAGTCTTTAGTTTTGCACATAATTTTCGCAAATTTTGTTTTTCTAATTTTCAAATTTCTGTGCTACAATTCTTGCTGTTATAGTATGCCATAAAAATTTCTGAGTTCGATGAACGATATGTTTAAAGGCAAAGGTTTTTCAGGGCTTATGTCTAAAAGCTGCAATTCTCTGTTCAACGAAGGAAAGCATTAATTTTGTAAAGTAGACAGTCACCTTAAAAGTTACGTCATAGTCACATTTTTCTTGAGCTTCACCTTTTAATTTTTTTTAATTTTCATTCATTTCAGCTATAATTTAAATGCTTCTTAGCTGAAGATAACAAACTGCATATGCAAAAAATGAGCAAATTTTAATACTAAGAGTAATCGGAAAATAATTGCCGAATTGAAAAAGGAGAGCAGAAATAAACGAATACTTATTAAATCAAAGCTCAGTATTCTGCTAATAATCCAAATCGAAAGATTCTGTAGCGTAAAATGTATTACATTTAAGTTATTTATTGTAATATAATAATTAATCGAATAATTTTAGGCTTTATTTCATTTGTAAGAATGGGTAAATCTCCTGTTATAGAAACCGTGTTCATTTCTAAAATCCCACTTCCAGGGACATAAAGTTTTCTTCTTTATTTAGAATCATTATCTAGAATTTCGAATCGTTCTCTTATACGCTCATTTTTATCATATATTCTTAATATGCTATGCTTGAATGGAATTCTATAATATTTTCGGTAGGATAATATTTCATAACAATGATATAACCTTTATAAATCAACCCGACTACACAATATTTTTATTAGATTAACCTCACGAATTAGTTATTGAAGAAATATTGCCTTATTTCATCGGTATAACAACATACATGTAAAATTTCTACAAAATATGCACTTTTTCTGAATATTAATGGAAACTCTGTATATTAATGAGAATATATATGTGTTAATATAATTATTCTATAAAAATAAAATTTCTGTTGCTTTATAACTCGACGCTTCCTTTAATGCAGCTGTACAGAATACACGTTTCGCAATTAAGATCTGATCGAGAAGCTTAGTTCTTTATTAAAGAAGGTAGTTTAACACGCTAGAAACGCATAAAGACGATTTTCTTTGGAACAAAGCCAAATGATCTTTGCTTTAAAAATATTTTAGAAGAGAACTAACTGCATTCGTTTAAATCCATTAGAGATTGCATACATTGCTGCACTAGTTTTAACTATACGTATATTCTGTGAAGAACTCTTTTTAAAGGACTATAAACGCTGTGTTCCTTAACTAATAATGCAGTATGTGTATTTACTTTTAATTCGAGCTGAATATACCCTATTCAATACAATTAGAGGGTGACGCATTGGAATATATAATTTCAGATTAAGCCGAGTAACTTTGGAAATAATTGTGAAAAGAGATTATAATTAATTCTTTATCACTGTACGAAGCTTCTAGGAATTGACAATTTGTTTCTGCGATGCGTTTGCCTGGGTAATCGTAACTGGTTAAAACTGCCTTTAACTCTCAGTGATTTATCAAAATTGCACGGATAAAGAAATATACTTATGTTTAGCCTGATCTGAAAGACTTGAAGCCTGGTGAAACTCAAAAAGTTGTTGCAAATGGGTACAGGTTTCGCAACATGTCTCTATAAACTCTAGAAATGATTCCAAGAATTCTAACTTCAGTGTCCATAATATCCTAGACGTAATCTATCCCAAATGCGAACCGTCATTTCTCAGTACTTGTCTTAAAATTCCTTGTCAGAATGCGAAAGTACTACAGTGAAAAGAACCACTCGAAGGCAGTAAATTATAGAACACTCGGCTTTCGATACTGAGAAACTGATAATATTTTTTTATCACAAACCCTTCTCTTTTTCGAGAAAATATAAATATTGATAAGGAAGAACTATTAGAAATATTGATGAGGAAGGATAGCAGTTGGTATAAAAGGAAACATATGCACTCATCGGATCATATTTAATCTATGCGTTATCAGAAATGGACTCATTGAGAGTAACGGAACTGCAGTAGGAAATTCTTTTGTTGTTATGGAAAATAAAAACTCAATTGATAGCAGATTGCTTAGAATATGAGATTATTAGAGACATCGTCTAGTTAGCATTTAACTAACTTTATAAGCTGACTAAATGTGCTTGAAGCCTCTCAACTGGTATAGTGGTTAGCGTCGTTGACTGCCGTGTCGAAGGGTCCAGGATCGAATCCCGCCCAAGGCATGGACGTTTGTAAATGTATAGTGTCGGTGCGTTACGGCGGCATTCTAAACATGTGGCGAGCCGAAAGTCCTCCCATGTGGTTTGGTGGAAGGAGAAAGGCGTGGGAGATCCTCTGACCCGTACTTCCCGGGGTGCTCTCCATCAAAACTGGGGGCGGAACTGAGCAAAATCGCACTGTCATCAGTAAGCTGCTCAAGGCTGTTGCCAATGACCGGCGTAAACTAGCGCTCCTTGCCACGAGGTATTTTGTGGGCTTGGGCTGATGTTACGGTCAAACAAGTGAGCATAGGTAACAACAAATGTGCTTGAAGCATAACAGAAACACTAACTGTTGCCTTTGAACCATCTCCGTAGGTCTCCATCTAGCTGAAAAACGCCATTCAATAGGAACGAATTAAGATGTCTTTAGAAACCCTACATAAAATCATTTAACCAACAACTCTTAGATGTGCTATGAATCTAGCCATGAATCGTGTATTTTATCAAAGAAAGTTGTTTCTTATTACTTTATTTTTATCAGTATAATGAATCATTAACCTCTTTTTCAGTTCCATAAAATATCAAGTAAATACCTACTTTTTGTAGCTTTTGTTATTTTTCTTTCCTGTTTCATATCACAATGTCATATTATAAGGTATTTCTCCCACCTTCTTGGCATGCCTTCGTGGTGTAGTGGTCAGCACCCTCGATGCGTATTCGAGAAGTCCGTGGGTCGAGAGCAGGCGAGAACACTGCACATTTTTCATCTCTCCTGTTTCAAAATAACCTAATGACTCTACAGTGGCACCCGAACTGAAAAGGTGGTGGGTGATGATTCTCCACCACCATGATGTGGCGATTGGGTCCCCTAATCCCCAGTCGCCCTTTAAAAGGGGGAGTGTATAAGGTATTTCTCCCTGCTTCTTGTCATGCCTTCGTAGTGTAGTGGTCAGCACGCTGAACGCGTATTTGAGGGGTCCGTGGTTCCAGTCCCGGCAAAAGCATTGCCTTTTTTCATGACTTCTGTTTCCAAATAACCTGATGTCTCTACAATATTTATCAGATGTTTAATGAAAATTTATTGGATGAAATTATTTATTATATAGTTAGTGAAATACGCTTTTATTATGTATTACATTACACGTTAATTAATTTACTAGCATACTGATCTGCATGCCAGATCTATCATTGATTACCTTTCAAGTTGCAGCAATCAATAAAGAACCAAATCATTTTTTCTGTACGCTTTCGATACAAAAAGGCTTTGTAAAATATTGTTAGCTTTTATATTATATTTCATTTGTTTGTGTAATTACTCTGTAGAGACATTAGATATTTTTTGAGCAGGAGATATGAAAAATGAGCCGGGACTCTAACTTGTCCTACTCTAACTCCCTTGCCGGGACTCTAACCTCGGACCTCTCGAATACGCGCCGAACTTGCTGACCACTACACCACGAAGGCATGCGAAGAGGCGGGAGAAATACCTCATAACTCACAAATGTAAAAACCTCTGTAATTACTATTTTGTAGCCTTACTTGCAGAAATTTAAACTTTGCATCAAAGTAAAAATAAAAATACGCCTTTAATAGTAATTATTATTTGTATCTTCTTAAATTATCTACCACAAACCAGATTCCATACAAAAGAAAAGTCGAAGCTTCCAAAAAAATCCTCGTAGTTACTGTAAATGAATCAACAAGCTTGCAAATAAAAATCTTTCGCAGCGTTTTCTCTAAATCCGCTTTACACAATACAGTTGTCATTGGCTAGAGTCCAAATATTTTTCATTACCACATATTTGAAATTTTGACGTTCTGAAAATTTCTTTTGCACCAAATGCCTCCCGTCTCGCGTTTGCTTGAAGATTTTGTTATTCTTTCGACGCCAGATGTGTCAGATCACTAAAATGTTTAAGAAGAAGGATTTTTTTCGTACGTTATATCATACCTCTTTAAATCCCTCACCTTCTGTTGTACTATTTGCACTTGAAGACTAGGACTGGATTTATGCAGTCCATAATAATAGTTGGGATAATAATAGTGTATTTTGGCTTCAATTCGCAGAGATGTAGAACATTAATGTACACTAGTTTCCAGTGGTTTCTGCAAGAAGTCCATCTTGAGTCAGTGTGCAAAGTAACTTTAGGCTGGAAACAGGTAAAACAAATGTAAATATAATATAATATTATCCAGATGTAAATGGTTCAATTATGCATATTTATATTGAGTACATTAATGCATGGGTGTAATAATGTAAGCATGTGCATATTATAAATATTGTACAGCATATTGCGAATAGTGTATTGTATAGCACAATGTGCATAGTACCTCGTAAAATGTGTAAGGTGCCCGTAGCACATGTAGAGCTATGCTTTGAGCCGCAGGAAGCATAGTAACTATAACTGTAGTATTACAACTTAATGCATTCAGGCGCACAGACTGTAAATAGTATAGCGTGTATGGCAAGTACAGTATATAATGTATCTAGTGCATGTAGAGCAACGTGATGAATGATATTGAGCAAAGCAATTATGAATATATTCTGCATGAAATGTATTGTCCTTCATGTATAGAATGCTGTGGATTGCCCTACAAGACACCTGTACTTTATATGTTATATTCACAGCAATAAGTAACGACTGCATGTTTTCGCATTCTATAATTTTTTTCAATGTGTATTTTTAATAGTTTGTTAAAGCTCTCCGTGTTAAGAATTATGTTGTACATAATCAAGAGTTATTACCAGTGTCTGTATTACAAATTCAAGAGTAATGTTCAATGTAATATGTAGCTGATACTCACAGTGTATTGAGTGTAGAAATGAGTTTTGTGAGGTGTTTTAAATATAGGGCAGTCTTCAAAGTGATAAGTATTATAAAAATTATGGAGTATTGAGTATTTTATATCTAGTAATGTGTTAATGTGCAATGTGACCAGGAGAATGCTTAATTAAAAAGGAATGTTTAATTAAAATTTTGGCATAATTTCAGAACACAGCAAAATTTATACAACATTAAACTTTTAGCATAATGTTATTTAATCGAAATTAGTGTGGGATGTACTTTGTTCTCAGATCTGTTATCTGTATTTTGTATATTTTAAGTGCAGCATGAAGTAACTACTAACGTGTATTTCTGTGTGTAATTTTGTAAAACTGTTGTATCAAAACTAGGTTTCATATAACCAAGTTATGTCTTATATAATCAATTACATTATTCAGAACTTATGTTGAATTGTGAAGAGTAATGTTCAGCATAATATGTTGCATAGATTATATAGTATATTAAGTGTAGCAATGAGATCGTAAATGTGCCTTATGTACAGTGCTATGATCAATACAATGCATATTATAAAATATATAGTGTTACGAGTACGTGCAGCCATTTCTGATTAGAAAAAGGCGGCAACGATAGTGAAGTTAGAGCGGTAAATACCAAGTGCCTCCATATGCCCCAATTTAGTGGACGACTAACGACATCTGTTGTTCAAAATCTAAATTAAACGTCTAATACTGTATATAATTTATTTCACTGGTTAAACGGTGAAGGGCGGGATGCGCTTCTCAATAAAGGAAGAAAAACACATACCCGCGAAAATCGTGGGATGAGCAAATTTTTCTACATTTGAGTTGCTCGTGGGAATCGCGGGA
Organism: Stegodyphus mimosarum; assembly: GCA_000611955.2. NCBI lineage: Eukaryota > Metazoa > Arthropoda > Arachnida > Araneae > Eresidae > Stegodyphus > Stegodyphus mimosarum. The sequence goes on along the minus strand of KK112617.1, from coordinate 458,261 downwards.
TTAACAGCCAGAGGGTTAAGAAGCAAAATAATTTTTGCAATCACTCTCTTTGTGCCAGTGCTTGAACGACTTGATATGCGACCTTTGACCTTCAGATACTTTGCTACTTTTTAGAAAGAGCGTTTATGATAAGAGCTGAAACTGAAAACAGACCTTTAACTATTTATGACTTACAGTAATCTAGACAATTAACTGATATGAAAGAAAATGAATGAATTTTTCAAAATTAGTGTTCATGCACTGGAATTTAAACGAGTCAATTTAAATCGATCACCTCTTTTTAGAAGTTATTGAATGGTCCTTCAGTTTGGAATGCATCCCCCACCAAAAAATCAGAGCATAGAAACTTTTCCTGAGTTGGTGGGAAATGGTAGGAGGAGGAGATGAGAAATAGGTTTTTCTCCTTGCAGTTAAGATTCTCCCAGCGTGACCATAAGCGAATAAAAACAACGCAGAAAAACAAAACAAGCAAAATAAAGATACAACTTTTGTGCAGAAGCGGAAAACTGGCAGCGGTGCTTAAAACTGAAAATAACACGCCGTGAAGGAAAGCAAGCGCACCGTGAAGAAATCTTCCCCTTTTTCCCTTGGACTCTCGTTTAGCCGTACTCTTTTCTTTTTTCCCCTATTTTTCCTTCGTAATTTTTTGTTTGATTATTGTTTGTTTGTCAGTTGATAACTTAGTATTTTAAGTTGAGAACGAGAGGTGCGTGCACATAAAGGGAGCGGAGAGTGTTAGGGAGTACTCGTCAAGAGTGATTTGAAAATTAAACTGGGATTATTTTGTTTGCTTGCGCCAAAGAATGCAAATAAAAAAATATTTCAGTTTTTAGAAAAAAAAAGATGTTAAAAATAAATTTTGATGAAAAGCCACACGGAATGGTACAGTGAAAGGCTTAAGAAAATGGAAAAGTTAAAATTGTTTGCGGTTATTCTTGACGTTCGAAGCTGACTTTTTTTACATGACATTTCCAAACGAATATGTGCTGCAGGGTGGAAAATAGAATGAAGATTTTGTTCAAAATAATGGAAGGAAAGAATCTTTACTAAAAGCGGAAAAAAGTGATTTTGATTGTTACTGTTGCTAGGGACGTTTTAGGGCTTAAATCAAAAAAATGCAAAAGTTTCTTTTTTATAGCATAGTGGTTTTTGATTTTGGAATACAACAATTGCAGTTTAATAACAGAAATAACTTTAAAATTAAAATCTATAATTGCTTAAAGAATTCAAGGCAATATTTCTTTATAATGAAGCTTATGTTTGTGAAGTCTTAAGCGTTATAATGTTTTACCATATCTTCTCAGAAAAGTTCGCTAAACTTGCTATTTTCAATCCTTATCGTCCAAGAAAAGTTTACACACTTTCAAAATGGAAATTATTACACTTTGGAAGTAAAGCCAACACTGTTTTTTTCTATCTAGTGCTCGTGACCATAACACAAATAACATATGCCCATTAATATTAAAGGAAATAAATTAATTATAACTATTTTAATGAGAGATACCAAGGTTATTTTAATAACAGAGAATGGATAACTACGATGATTAACCGAAACTTAATATTACAACTAAAAACTTAGCTTACCTTACAGCTTCATGACCTTTTACAGGTCTCGCATAGATGCAGTGTAACCGCAGTCTTAACTGTACCGTAAATTTCAATCAATAATTTGCTGTAAAGTGCAGTGTTCTGCTAAATAAACAAGAATGTAAATTCAGACACTCGGCGGGCGCAAGATTGCCACAGATTGGCATTTTTGGTTGCAGACTCTTCCTTTCAAATAACTAAACTTGCATACTTCTGAAATGAGTTGAGTTAGAGAGGAGGAACTACAAGTAGCTAAACTAAACCATAAACAGATTTAGTTAAAATCAGCGTTCAAATTTTTTAGTAAAACAATGTGTAAATTTTTATTTAAAATATTGATTTTCTATCCCTTCACTGAAGTTATAATGTAAAAATGGTATGAGACATTCAATGTTCCGGCAACATTGCACATGCGTCCTAATTTCAGTTACACAAATTTAAATAACCAATTTTTTTAAGATATGTTATGATTTTTATTGGAATTAAAAATGATATTTTGAGCTATGTTGTCCTTTTCCCTCCGAGTTTTACTTTTTCAAATTTTTCTGTCTTCAGATAGATTTTATGTAATCCTATTAGTATAAATGCAATCATATAACGTAATTTTTTCACGCCCCGTTCCTTTGCATAAATTTGACAAAACTAACTCGATAAGTGAATTAATGCCTTTTTATCTGATATACTTTAATTTCTTGAGCACATCGACATAAAAGTTAGTCGATGATTAAAATACTTTTACATATTATGAGAAGCTTTAATGTGACTAAAGTTTAAAATTTAGTTTATGATCCATAACTAATTACCTTGTGATTTTTTAGAGTAATGGTATCAGTTTTTTAGTTTTAATAAAAGCTCGGTGATTATTTGTTGAACATTACAAAACCACAAACTAAGCTTCTGTAAGACAATGATAACACGCTCAAATTTCTTTCATTGCGGATTGCTAAAACAGAAAATTCTACACAGAAGTCTAATAAATATTATTTAAATGTTTATCTTATATGAAACATATCAGAAAAAGTATAAAATTATTTCTATTCGTTGTCATTCTAGATAGGCATTGCATTGGTAAAAATAATTTAACATTGCATTACAAAATTTTTTATAACATAAGAATTCCACATTTGTCGTTCTTTAAGATGAAAAAAATGGATTAATAAAATGCTGTAAAATTTATGTTAGATACCTTTGTAGTAACTGTAATTTATGTACCTTTGTAGTAAATAAATGTCAACAGATGTCAACAAATAACAATTTATTAAGCTCCTATACTTGTACATCCTAACACAGAGTTGTTTACCGTAAAGTAATCGGAGTGGTATCTAAGTTAAGTAGATTGATTGCCTTTGTTCTTTGTAATGTGCTTGAGCTTTCTAAATGAAACGAGTGCCTTCATATCAAACATCAGGAAAACCCCATGCAGCCACAAAGACCGGGATGAATTCTCCATGTTTATTTTTTAATAGTCTTATCCACTTTGCTGCTAATGTACCTTCATTTTCCAAATAAACATTTTACACGTAATCGTTTTTACCTCTTATTTATCACACAGTTTTACATTAATTTTCAAACTTACTATTATAGCAGATAACCATCTTATAATTTACCTTTTAATTAAAAAAACAAGAGCCAAAGGTTTTCTCATAAAATCTTATATATTTCACTTAAGTAAATATTCAAAGGAAAACTGAGCCTTATTTTGGTTTTTAAAGAAAAAGAAACTTCGGAATCTAAATATATACACCACCCCTTGAAGTGCCTGCTGTGAAGGTGCACAGATTGTTTGTTCTCCAGGCTCTCACGTCTGAGGAACGAAATCATTCCGTAATTCTTTTAACTTGCCCCTTTTCTCAGCATGCAACGCTAGGCAAAGTCCACGTGTCTCTGTGTTATTGTCAACATTGCGAAGCTCTTGGCGACAAGGGACAGTCAGTTTACTTAAAAGACTGTGCATAGCAGCCATCCCTCCGCTAGTTATCTATAGGAGCATATGTACAGGAAGGAGGATATTGGCTTTTCTATGCTAGCGGAATGATTGGGTAATACTTGTTTCAGCCTTCATTCGGATCCAAAAGGCTAAATCCATCAAACGATACTGAACCAGCGGATATTGCTTTTTCATTTTCTTTCACTCTTGGACAGAGTAAATTGACACTACGCTCAACCAGTATTATATACACTCACGTTTGTGAAAATTGCAACACCATGAAGGACTTACGCGAGTGAGCTGAAATTTTCAGGAAATGCAAAGTAGCGCATGATATGCAAATGATTAGAATTGCAAATTCGTAGCGCATGCGTATGCTGAGCAGCGCCCTCTGAACGGCTGATGGATCCGAATAAATAGACGGCTGTAGCGAGGCGTGTATGGTTATCGGTGGTTATCTGCTAGTGGTAAACGTTAACTCAATCTGTACTTATGCCTCGTCGACGAAAGAGAGCGAGATTTGAACAACTTACAGAGTTTGAACGAGGGAGAATCATCGGCCTTCGTGAAGCTGGATTGTCGTATCGTGCAGTAGCCTCTCGTGTGCAGCGTAACAGCAGCACAGTGATGCGCGTTTGGAAGCAGTGGACGGACGAGTGTCGGACAACTCGGAAATCCGGGAGTGGACCCCGAAATGTGACGTCAGCTCGCGATGATAGACACCTGGTCCGCATGGCGCGGACGGACCGTACAGCTTCCTCTAGACAATTGGCAGCACTGTGGTCAATAGCTACAGGTGTTTCATTGTGTGCTTCATCAATTCGTAGACGTCTGCTGCAGTGTGGACTGCGCGCACGGACTCCTTTATACAGGATCCCCCTAACGCACGACCATCGCCGCCTGCGGCTACAATGGGCCAATCAGCATAGAGACTGGCGTGCTGATTGGCAGCATGTCGTGTTTTCTGACGAATCCCGCTTTAATTTGTGGTACCATGATGGCCGCATTCGTGTCAGACGCTATGCCGGTGAACGCCACCTTCCGGAGTGCATTATCGAACGCCACAGTGGACGAACACCCGGAGTTATGGTCTGGGGCGCCATAGCATATCATAGACGATCTCAATTGCTACGAATTGTGGGCAATCTGAACAGCAACCGGTATATCCGTGAAGTTCTACAGCCCGAAGCTGTTCCCTTCCTTCAAAGCTTGCCAGGCGCTGTATTTCAACAGGACAATGCCCGCCCTCATACTGCTCGGATTGTTAAATCCTTCTTTGCAGCGCAGCAGGTACAGCTTCTTCCTTGGCCTGCGTGTTCCCCGGATATGTCGCCAATTGAACATGTGTGGGATGTCAGTGGTCGGCGTCTTGCTCGTGATCCTCGTCCTGTTGCGTCTGCAGACGAACTTTGGGTACGCGTACAAACGATATGGAATGCTCTTCCTCAGTCAGACATTCAAACTTTGTTTGACTCCATGCCACGTCGTGTAGCAGCACTTATTGCGGCGCGTGGTGGCCACACAAAATACTGATTCTGATCTCTTGTTCTTGTTTGTTTGCTTTGAACATTTAATCATTTATTTGTACCACTACCACTCAACTGTGTATTAAATTGCATTCAATTATGACGATTCCTTCTTGGTGTTGCAATTTTCACAAACGTGAGTGTAAGTGTAATGAGGAATATCCAGAACATATTTGAAAAGGGATCATGAAATTGTAGCATTTAAGAATAAGCTTTGTGTTGTTTACTAAGACGCGGTTTCAGATAGTGGGAATTTATTTTAAAAGGGTCAGTAGCAAACTAAGTATGTATGAATTCTTAAGTTGTTATTAAATTTCGTTTTAAGAGATTTTTGATAAAGTAACGTTTGAATCATTGAAGTTATTTGAAAATTAAGCTCATTCCCTCAGTATCAAAATTTTAGTTTGTAGTATTTCTTTTTTAATGTCAAATATTGATAGTTATTTAATAGTTTTAGCTTTCAGGCCTGCAACACCTCATTTCGTTTACATTTCAATTTATTTCAGTAAAATGGAGAATATGTAAATTAATAATACAATAAGTATGAGCAAAGAAAAACGAGCGAATAGGATATAACTTGATACACACTTTAAATACCAGAAATTTAGTGCTTAATAATTCTTTCTTGCCTTGTAATGGACAATGCGCAAACAGCACTAAAGGAGAATTAGCTCAACTGCTATGAGGAATGAATTAAGCCCGGAAGATATTAAGGCATTTTATTTGATTAGTATTTTTTTTGGCAACTCTAAATTCGATTTCAATCACAGCAGATTTCAAGACTGTGAATTGAAGAGGATGGTTCGATGATTTAATCATCGTAGAAATGAACATATGACAAAATAAGTTTAAAATTAGAGTTTTATGTAATATAGGTATAAAACCGGTAATGAAGGGCACTCCAAAAAGTCTCAAGAAAATAACAGTGTAATCGCATGTGGATTTTAAATTCCCTTGCGTTGCTGGTTTCTTTAATGCCTCAAAACCTGGTTCTAATAAAAGGCATTTTACTTCATATAAACTTAGATACTGATTTACTGCCCATCGAAAATTTTACATTTTACTTTTTTGAGTCTAATATATTTAATTACTTTCAATGATACTACTTATGAACTTGAAAATACGTAATTGACTTATACGCTTTTATAATAACGGAAAATAATATCTCTTCATCGTTGCCTGTGGTAGTTTAATGGTAAAAGACCGAAACTAAAAAGGAGAATTCTTTTGCATAAGGGATGGCTTTGCGTGTGTTCTTCCCGCTTCTCACGGCTCTAGGATGCACTCTAGGCAAATTCTCCTTGATAAGACTGGTGAAAGACTAAGTGATTCGATCATTCCTTAATAAACTGTGATGCACTCTAGGCAAATTCTCCTTGATAAGACTGGTGAAAGACTAAGTGATTCGATCATTCCTTAATAAACTGTGATGCACTCTAGGCAAATTCTCCTTGATAAGACTGGTGAAAGACTAAGTGATTCGATCATTCCTTAATAAACTGTGATGCACTCTAGGCAAATTCTCCTTGATAAGACTAGTGAAAGACTAAGTGATTCGATCATTCCTTAATAAACTGCTTTCTAGCAAGTAATTCAGTCATTTGAAAAAGTTCATTCATTTAAAGTTCATTCATTTGAAATTCTGTCATTTGAAAATCTTGAATCAAATTATTTGTACATTCAGTTGAAATGAATTCTTTCAGACATTTAATTACATTTTACTGCTGTCCACGAAGTCTCAGGTATCTTCCTTATAATTTACGTAATTTAATGCCAAGTTCGAACCTAAACTTCAGGTTAAAACTGTAAAATTAATGTCTATAAAGACATCACTCAAACCATTACATGATAACCAGCTCAACATTCGTGAGTTTTTAATTATGTAATAGTTTAACGATTGCAATAAACAATTAGCATCATGACGGAATGATAATCAACACAGATGTCAGAAGAAAGTACTTTTTGCTAAAGTCCTTCTACAGCATGTTTACAGTCTGTAAAATATTATCGGCATTTCAGAATTATTTGTAAATATTGAACGAAAAGTATAATATTATAAAATTAATTGCTTATGATTAAGTTAATTACTTATGATTGCTTATCATTAATTCTGAATATTCGAAGATATATTCTCTATGAAAGCTATCCCTGCTACCACAGCTCAATTATAAAATTCATGTGTTAATGTGACTGTTTGGTGAAACTCAAAGCTATTAAACATTTTGTAGCTGATAAACAAAGTTAAGTACAAAATTTGTGTTATTTACTTATATGCATTATTTTTACCTTACTCAGTCATAAAAAGAATCTGATCTTATTGAGAATATTATACTATTTTACATCCAGTAGAATTACCATTTTTGGCTTTAATTTCCAACAATGAAAATTTATAATGAATGTGGAAATCTTCTCTCGATTTTTACTTTGGATACTATTTTATAAAATATGTTGTTATACTATTCGAAGAACAAAAGTAGAATTTCCTAACTCTGGTTAAATGGCGAGGGCTTGCCTAGCACTCCGCTTCTGCCACTCGTGTTTTGGAAACCATTCCATATCTCAAGCGCGACAAGCCAACCAATTTGGCCAAGCACTTGTTATGCAGTTAGTTTCATAGAGCATCTCGAACAGAACAACGCGCCAAATTTCTCCTCTGCCTGACTAGCTTTTCTCCAATGTTTTAAATCCGTCATTACAGTCATAGGCTTTCTGTCCTAATTGCTGGCTTAACGAAGCCGATTAAAACAGGCCCGGACATGAATCGAGTCAGCGAGGCCTCGAACCCCCGCTGGGAATAGAGTTTGGAGGCGTGCTCTACTTGTTCGAAATTAAATCCAGCTGGGCCGCCTCATCAGTTTACGAGAGAGGGAGAGATTTTGGGAGTGCTTTTCCTGGATTTAAGTGTTTTTGAAACGAGTGACGGTTTGTTTAATTAAAAGCTCCACCGAAAAGGAACTGGTTGAGAAAATCTTTAGTGAGTTTTCTTGGATTAAAGGAGTTCAATTTCCAGTTGAAATTTTTTTATGTTTCTGCATGCTTCCTCGTTCTTTCGTTTCTTTCCGCATGTTTCTTCGTCTTCATTATTAACAACAAATAAATCTAATAAAGAGGCTAATATTTTCTTATATTTGATTAATAGAAAATATTTTTTATTTATTTTCTTTTTTAATGACCATAGAAAGTGGGCGTAAATATGAAAGCAATTTCCTTGAAACAGGACGCATAAAACTACTCTTATAGCTATAGAATCTATAATCTTTAAAAACGCAAAATATATTCAGAATTTATTCCTCCACAGACAGCAGTTTGGTAAAAATACGTGCTTTATTGATGGAAGTGTAAACTCTGCTAGCTAGTAATTGTTTATAAGTAAGGGTACATAAATTTCTCCTTCAAAAATGGAAATTAAGCAATAACAAAAGGCCAAAAATGAATATTTCGCGTTTATTCGGAAAAAAAATGCAAGGAAATGGGAAAAGAAAAGAAGAGGCAAGTCATTGTTTTCTAACGTGCTGTAATTCAGTAAACTACTGTAAATATTAAAAACTTTGATTGAAAACTAATACCGTTGTAATCCCAATATTCTCTTCCTTGAATATTTGTCTTCTATCAGTAACTATGATGTTATATATATATATATATATATATATCAGCATCCATGCTATTAATGGAACTATAAAAGCTCTGATCAGTTGCCTTTGCGAAGTTCTGTAACAAAATCACTGTTTTAAGAATTTGTAAGTTGTTTATGAGTATTCACATCCATGAGTTTGTCTTTTGGAAAGCCTATAAAAAACGATATTTTGTTTGCTGTTGTAAAGTTTGGCTTCAAACATTATACAGTAAACAAAATAATTCGAAAATATGCTAATAGATTTCAGTTTTAGGATGCATAGCATGAGTAGAGGCCTCCTATGAAGGAACGGACAGTTACGACCGTGCCTTCTCTGGGATTCGAACCCGGGCCCTTTGGTATCGCAGTCGGCTCCCGTAGCCACTATTCCGTCTGGGCGGCGAATACATAGTTCGATCCTTCTAAATTGTAAATCAGTTCTATAAAATTTTTCACAGAATTCAGAAATGAAAGCCATTTGAAATCGTATTTTACGATACAGAATTCAGAAACATTCCTTTGGAAAACCGATACCTGAGCAGTAATCTTTATATTCTTTCAGAAAAGAAACAATACTCAATGTATTGCTCAGATAAATGGCAGTTTCGAATCAAGAATTAGATCTAGTTATAAAAGATGAAGAATTTAATGTTACTGTAATCTAAATCTCTCTTCCTTCAGGCACCTTAAATATGCACTTGTAATATTTTTCGAGTGCAGATAAAGCAACTTTTGGGGAGAAAGGGAGATACAGTGCTATTCGATTCCCTGGATTCTTTATGCATCCAGCACTGGACGAACATACAGTCTCCAGCAAGTATTTTCAGTAAGTTGAATCAGACAAATACTTAGTGCACAGACTTTCTCACTGTACTTTTATTTAGAAGACACAGTGATTGTCAACTATTCCTTAACTTGAGCGCAAGTAGAGGAGTTAACATTATTTTAAAAATTTGCATTTGCCATAAAAAGTGCCTTCTCTTTTTCTGAATCAATAGCTTCAATAAAACTGAAAATACACTCCTTTTTTGCTTGTCTAACGGTCAATACAACTAATTACATACTTTTCAGATAGTCTTTTATTACTTCTTTCTCAGAATATACCAGAAGTGGTACATATATATGTCTGAATGTATCTCCAGAAAATATTTACCGTATTTCCTCGTGTATTTTCTCCCTACCCTTTTCGCGCGATGTTCCGAAAATTTTAAAAATATTCGAAACATTTTGCCCTTCCTCAATGCGTTCAGAGAATGAACTACTCTAAATTTTAAAAAAGATTCATTCACGTAGAGACTGTTTACGTCTTTCTAGCAAAAGCAAATGCTTGCAAACTACCTGCAAAGTTCAAGACTCAACTATCCATTCTAAGTGTTGAACTTTATTTCAGCCTAATACAAGAACCCACCCATCACAGCGAATTCAGTCTATGATTTCGCAAAGCTAGCTGCACATTCATCTTCTCTAATTATTTATGATTAGAGATTGAATTGAGATGATTTGAATTAAATTGAGATGATTTTAAGCCTAGATAGTATCAGAGAGAATGATCGAGATTCATGTTACAAGGAAGTAGAAATGAAGGTATCTTGTAAGATATTGTAATGTTAATTATACTACGCGTTTATATTGGAATGTTGGTTTCTTTTAAGAAAATAATATCATTATACTTACGTGTAGTTTATCCATGTATACTTTTCATTTTTATAACCTTATTGTAATTGCGTCTTTCGGAAATTCAATTATTCGCATAATATTCTCTTTCTGATTTTTAGACTGTAAAATTTGCAAATAAAATCTCATGTGTACACCACATGATTTCCTCGCACGAATTATTAAATTATACACATTCATTTAAACTTATATTCCCGAATTTCATTAGAGATACATTTTTCATTCAATTAATTCAAGTCTCATTTCGCGACAGGGCAAAAATACATAAAACCTCAAAATATCTTTATTAAAAATTTTAAAACATAGAAAAATAAAAAAATATGAGTACAGTTAAAACCATTTAAAGGACAATTTTACAATTAAAATTAGAGTTTCTACGCAAAAACAAGCAATTCGGCCAGCGGGCAAGAAGGTACATTTTTCAGTGCACAAAACTGAGTTTACTTTTGGTCTCACTCTGTAAAAAGATACTGAAGGAGTAGAAACTATCTTAGTTTGTTGTGGACGCTATGCTGAGTCAATATATGGGATAATTTGATAACTTAAATGATAATTCCAGAATGGTTAAAGCATGATTTAATTCGCAATAAGAAAAGAAGACGTTATCTTTGTTGTTACGAAGCTTAATTTCTCTAGATTGGCAACAAATTCACTATTCTGCTAAGTTTCAAGTGTAAACAAATAAGTCTGCTATGGTAAAAAAATAAGCTTAGCCGCACTTAAACAACTTTTAAATTGTTGAAAATTCTACAAATATTGCGTGAAGATTAACTAAAGGCATAAAAACCTTAACCGGAAGATAATAAGAACATAATTCAATCATTTTTAAAGCAAAAAATGCCCAATTTAGCAACATATAAGAATAAAAACTTAGCTCGCGCAGCCGAATAACAGAGTGGGTATATATGTATATACATTCAGTCTATGGTTGTATAAACATATGTCTATGATGTATACGTGTGTGTGTGTGTGTGTGTGTGTGTGTTTTGCATTTGAAAACTACGAATAATTATATTCTATATTCTGCTGCTTAAACTTGTCGCTTGGTTGTGTAGAGGGAGCATTTTTCTTCTCTGAATAATAACGCTAGTCCTGTATATTATTATTCTTTTTATGGCCCTGCAAACGTACAACGTCAACGTCAAACGTTTTATGGCCCTACAAAAGTTAGAGTACTTATAAGTAAAATAATTCTCTCACTTGAGTAGACCCCTTTATGCAAATTCTTTTATTGCGTTAATTATTTCCTTTTTATGAAGAATCATATGATAAAACTTTATGTTAACTAAATTCAATTATTTTTTTCAGAAAACGACGGAAAGAAACTCGGGCTTATACCACAGTTTGTGTAACACGACTCAACTAGCTGAATGAGATGACTCATGCGAGCCCAGCAAGTAGATAGATATAGGAGAGAAGTAGGCGGTAAGTACATGCGACGAGTTGGTGGATGGTAAACATTACTCGAATTAAATGAATTACCTTAGAATACTTACTGTTTACTAATTTTCATTCAAAAAACTTCATAAATAATAATATTTCGAATTTAATCACTAATACTGCTAAGTTTTGCCTTCATTTGCATCCATTTCATAAATACGAAAACTGTGTATCTCTGTTTTTAAAGTTTTGAGATATCATCATAGAGCCTTACCAAAAATAATGAAATGGGATTGTATTATTGAGAATTACACAGAAGATATGCGTAGTTGCTCTATGATTTTGAAGAGAATATTATGATTCAGCCTAGACTGAATTTCAGCCATGAACTGGAAATAACGTTTGATAGAATTGCCTTTTGATTGTCCTTAGGCAAATGTGGAAACAAATTTTAAATGAAAATCAATACTTGGGTGCTTTTAGGCAAAGGTAGGATTATATATTCCACACATAAATGCATTTTTAATTATTTCATTTTCTTCTAATAAATTAGTCTATTTTTCAAAGAACATATCTAACTGGCGCAAAACAATTATACAGAAGACACCCGACAATTCAAAAATTCCCCGACAATGATAAATCAACCTTTAGGAAAGTTCCCAATATATAGTATAAGTTGGTGCAATATACAAGAAAAGTGTTGCTTTGTCAGAAAATTTGTATTTTTTAGCAGAAATAAAAATACGCAAAAATCAATATTGTAAAATTCTAGAACCATTATATAACACCCTCTAGCGACGAGTAAAAGAACGTAGGAACAAACTACAAAGAAAACGTATACTTCCAGTTCTATGACAGAGGAATTATTTTCTTTATTTTTTCAGAATATATAGATATGGCACTATGTTTCTTAAATTCCAAACAGTTGTCAATACTTTATCATCAATATTACGTTATTTTTGCCTTTTTTTCCAGGCATTTAGTATTATGTCCTAAATAGTTGTATGAAAGGAAATTTTACATATTTACTTCTTTGATGATAATTTATTTACCAAAATTTCATATTAAGTTGCTGAACCCAAATCTTACTTATTTAAATTCGTTGTTCCATTAAAAATAGTGCTTCACAGGTACACAAAATGAAGTCCTGAATTGGCTTTTGTATAATATATGGATTATAATATGTGGAATCATTAGGTTATTTCGAAGCAGGATACATAAAAAATAATCAATGCCCTCGCCGAGACTCGAATCCCGGATCTCTGGAATACGTACCGTGTGTGCTGACCATTACACCAAGAAGGCATGCTAAGAAAGCTGGAGAAATACCTTATATACTCCCCCTTTTAAAGGGCGACTGGGAATTAGGGACCCAATCGCCAAATCCTGGTAGCGGAGAATCATCATCCACCACCTTTTTTAGTTCGAGAGCCACTGTAGTGTCATTAGGTTATTTCGAAGCAGAGGACATGAAAAAATGAGCAATGGCTTCGCCGGCACTCGAATCTCGGACCTCTCGAATACACGCCAAGTTTGCTGAGCATTACACCACGAAGGCATTCTAAGAAAGCGGGGGAAATACCTCATAAATATAACATGGAATATAATATATATGTATCATTTAGAATATATCCAAGAACACCATTAATTATCGTGTGGCTATTATAACAGCAAGATCTTATATTCTTTGATATGTTTGAAATGCCACTGGAAATGTATTTCCAGCGGCAACAGCTGAAAATTCCTTACTAATTGAAAAAAATGACACTTTCCTTTTTGGATCATTGTTTTCGTTTTATGGTACATTCAAAAGCAATTAGGATTGTAAAAAAACACTACGTGACAGACTAAGTATACGTCAGAGACCATCAGTTTTATGGCGCACATCAATAATTTTTCAATTTTAATCATTGGAAATATTTTAATCATTGGAAATATTGAGTGGAATTACATTGATTGTTTACTCTTTTGATACCTCAAACACTGTTGTTTTAGGAGAGTGATAACACCACAGACTACTGTTAAAGGAAAATGCCTTCCATTTATGGTATTCATGACGAAACTGTTTAGAATTTCACACGGAAACATCCATGCAATCACCCTGTGTTCAACCAAGCTTCCAGTGTTCCTCGGTCTTAACCATTCGGCCACCACTGATGGGCAAGGAATTAATCATTGTGAATAAATCGTCACTGAGCCGTATTTAGTTTTCAAACTTTAACTGTAAAACAATAAGATGTTTTCATACAATAAAATTGATTTTTGTCACTGTTTAATAAAAATATATTACTATCGGTCTATAAATGTACTTTCATAAAGTTTTATTGCATAGGTAATGAGAAAACGTAATTTTCACTTAAGAAATAATATATGTAATGATGATTGTGAAAATAAAAGAGGAAAATTAATATCAAGTACCTGAATAGACATAAAACAGAAAGAAAAGTAGTTCAAACCAGCAAATAAAAGTAATTATGCTTTGAAAATGAATTAAACTACAGCTGCCATAAATGAAATTCTAAATAGTCTTCTTAATACTGCTAACACACATTTAACGAATACGAATATTTCCGAATGATTATTTCTCCTTGTGAAAGATTTATTTCTTGGATAAAAAGCAGAAAATGGATTCAAAATATTTTGTAAATTGAAGTTATGGTGAATAATATTCAATCTTTAGTTATTAAGCAGTAAGATATTATTTAATGTATGCGATATTTTTAATGGCGAGTAAAAACATCTTCCTAATGGCTTCACTTTTATTAGGTTCAGTTGCTTTAATAACGAGGGAAAGGACGTTTTTACTACCAAAATTACATAACGTTACAATTAGAAATGAATTATATAAAAACATTGCCAGTGGCGTTATAGGAATTTTAGGCTGGCATAAGAAAATGTAACAGAAAACAATGACAGAAACTATATATTTCAGACAGCCTTTTACGTAACAGTATCATTTCAGCCCAAATAAAGACGTCAAAAGCCGTAAAAAGAAGTTCGACAGTTTTATCCATTACACCCATCAGAGGTCACGCAGTAGGAACCCAGCGGGAATTCTGATAACACCCTAAATTAAAATTCCATCCATATATGTGCAGATCGCTTTGATCTGCCAGTAATCACACCCACGGGAATACAATTATCCTTTCGCCCAGCTTCTAATCTGATATCGACTTGTACTCTCGAGCTGTATCGTAACCTTATCTTCAACTCACTGCCTAGGTGGAGCATTAGTTCTGAAAGCAACGCTTCAAAAATTCGAGCATAGAAGAGAAAGTGCCATAATTCCCTTGTCTGTAAAGAAGAAAGGAAATGGTAATGACTTCTCTCCTTGCACGCGCTGGAAGCTGTGGGAATAGCAAACAGCTAAACACTCGTTCCACTGCCATTATCGCAGATTTGTAAGCATTAACCGTCTGCTTAAGAGCTACGTTAGGATGCTTGCCTATTACGGAAATGTGGCATTATGTCACCAAAATCAAGCGTAAAATGTTCGGCATTTTCTGTTGACAGATTAATGAATATCGTACGTATTAATATCAAAGCTGAAGTTGCCTGAATTATTGCTTCAGCAAAATTGATAAATAAAAGTTCCTACAATCTGCGCTTTTTCATTCGCTTCCATCTGTCTATTCTGAACTATTTGATTAAGAAAGAATATAGTTATTTGGGACTAGGTAATATCAATTTACCGACTTTTCCATTTACCGGTAATACTGTAAAACTTCCCGTTAAAACTGGTTTAAAGTTAACTTGCTGGATTTTTTTCGTTCCAAAAATGCATTGCAAATATAAATAAGATTAAAGATAAGAAAAATTAAATCTGAAAGCTTTCAGATTTTATATTACGCCCAAACGGCATTTTTTTCCGTTTACAAACACATGCACGTTTCGACAACATTTGGGCTAACGCCACATTGTACTAAAAATGTTTAAAAACAACATATTTTTAGAATTTCCGATAGACACTGTCGCGCGTTGGAGATAAAATTGTTTTATTCCTCACATTGTCGCCATCGCCCTCTTTGAAAGCGTTTTATAACATGTCAAATAGACAGTAAAGCAAATTCCAAATCCGGGCTTCCAGGTGCTCATGTTCGGGTGGAAGATTATGTTTTTCAGAATTTGATGACTAGGTACCGTTGTTTTTTCACAATGCGAGAAATATACACACATTCAAGTAGATTCTTCATTATGTAGTTTCTTTAAATATAATACAGGGCGATAACATTTGGTGGCAACAATTTGAATAGTGATTCGACGCAAAATGCCATTTTGAGACTAATAGCGCTTTTGGGCTAAAAAGACCAAAGTAAATGTTTTATTCAAAACTTACCAGGCACTTCAAAAATGCATAAGAATAAATTACATTTTGAGCATAAATATAAAATCATGTAGCGCACATATACATGCGGATGTATATATATATACATAAATTAAAATATAGAATATGCAATAAGTTTCAGCAAACCGGTAGCATAATCACTTGCTAAAAGCTGTAAGCTTGCATATTATATATATATATAATCTTCTATCTGATAGTAGATTGGTTTATCTCCTTGATAAGTCGATTAATTTGCGATCTATAACAACGGCTACTTTTTCAATACTTAAAAAGATTTACTTTTGATTTTGGTATTTTTGCGATTAAAGATTTTGCTTAGCAGATTTTTGTACTCTTAAAGCAAAAGAGGTCTAGAAAATACTAATTTTAAAATACTAACTAAAATTCTGACTAAAAATGTTTTTCTTTCATGGCTTTAAATCGAATTTCTGTTCTTTGGAGATGGTATATGGAAAGTTTTCTTAGAATAAATTATTATGAATTACAGGTTTATATATAATCTTATACATAATGAAAAATAATTTATTTATCTTTAGTTGTATATATAAATATATAGTTATCTTTAAGTGTATACATATATCGCTTTATATGCAGTTAAAAGTAATTTGGGACACGATAATATTTTTTTTGTACTCACAAAGGCCTTTGCCTCGAAACATATTGCGAAAACTCTTCATTTACATCTATAATTAAATAGTTTTTATTTATAATTTTTTTTATTAAAAGTAGGCAGATTTAAAAACGCAATTTCTCCAAAAGTAAACTCCTAACTAAGAATCTAATTTCTGTCTGAGAAAATTCGACTTTACTACGCTTATTGATTTGCTAGTTATTAGGAAACCACACACTATTTTTAATATAATTTCCTCTCACTCTTCCCCTCTGAAAATACCTTAGTTAAAAATATTCTTCATTTATTTGTTTACTTATCAGATTTGATTCCTCATGGAATAGAAAGGCTGGGAATTTAAAATTTTCATTCATTCATAACATAGCAGCAAATGTTGATAGAATTTGGTTAGAAAATTTTCGAATCGCTATTGCATTTATTTGTTATAATTCAGTAACATCTATTTTATTCTTACATATGTGTTCAATTATAAATGTAATTTCACTTTTACTAGATTTCTTTAAAATTCCGTAATCTTTGTAATTTCATTTTTTGATATCAGGATCCAAAACTAATTGGATTATATTAAAATCATCTTTCTTTTATGCTATGCTTCGAAGCAATTTTAACATTGCTACTTAAAACAGCATTTTGATTTGTTAATTCATCAATCATAAATTTAAGGATAACGTCAGCGATGTCTAAAAAGAATTAAAAAAACTGTTTTAATAATAGGTTTTATCGGTTGTAGCGCTAATTGTATATACAAAAAAACAGCAAGTCTATTATCTGTAATTTAATATCAGATTTTAAGTTTATGAGATTTTTTTCTAATTTCGGCTAAACAATTAAAACGACAGTATGGATATAATTGGCAAATACTATTTACCGAATCATTGGCAACATAATGGCAATGTACTGGTAAAAGTATTAGGCTATTTTCACGATTTATTGGTAAAGTTTGCCAGTGTTGAACTTTACTGGTGTCACATTTGTATAAATTAGTGATACATTCGTATAAAGCGTAGTAAATGACAAAAGTTTAGAATTTATGTTTTCGCAAGCTTGAGGAGAAAAGCATGTAAGGTATTTATCCCACCTTCTTAGCATGCCTTCGTGGTGTAATGTTCAGCACACTCGGCGCGTATTCAAGAGGTTCGAGGTTCGAATCCCACCGAGGGCATTGCTCATTCTTCCCATATCCTACTACAAAAACCTGATGTCTCTACAAGCAAAGCATAAAAATGATGCTCGATTTTTGTGTATAGCCTAATTTTTACAGTAGGCGAATAGTCAGGTTATTAAATTTGATGAATAATTAAAACAATCTGGATAGTAAACTCTAAAAATATGTTACCATACGTTTTGAAAAGTACAATTTACTGTTAATTTGTGAAGTATAATTTACTGTTCTAATGAAATGCTTATGTTTGAGAACAGAGTTGTATTTTGTTAAAATAAAAGTTAAGACTTCAAAATAATATGTTTAGAATTGATATTCTTTTGCGTGAAATTTTATTTTCCAATTAAATCCATTATTTGACTTCTTCATGGCTCCATTCGGTTTGGATAATAGAGGAGCTTCTCTTCAAGTAATCTGGATAAATAAAAGATTTTAAGGCGATATATACTTTTATAAACTTAGGTCTGATGTAAGAATTAATTGGTATTATTAATTAATTTTGTGATAGAATATTAGTGCCATGCTTCTTCGTTTGAGTTATTGTAAGACATCTTTGTTACCTTATTTAAGTCATTTGAAGATTCTGCAAGTTTTGAACGTGGAAAATGAATGTAAACATGTTTTGCGAATTCAGAAGGTAAATATTTAACAAGAATTTCTTCTTAATAATCTTGAAACATTTTCTGTTATTTGTATTATATAAAAGCCTCTCAAAGGAATTAAATAAAGCGACAGGTGTGTTTCATCATATTTTATTTGTTTTAAAAATTACAATAGTCTGATTTAAATACCTTGTTTTAAAATGTTAAAAATAATTTAGAAATTCAGTTGCAGTTGTAACGAATTTCCATTTTTCTTCTTTTTGAATAAACAAGCTTTCCGTTTTCCATTAAAATTATAAACAAATATACGTATTATGACATAGTATAGTAAAGTGAAGAGAATGTTTTATTAAGATTTCTAATTTCAAATTTAATTGGGTATGGTAAAAATATATGATATGCTCCTTGTTTTATTTCCTTGTAATTTTTATGACAAGCACACACAAGCTTACGTGCAATATGTAATAAAAATTTTTGACTATTTCTTGAATTCATTCTTTCATAAAACTAATTTAAATTCACATAATGCATGTCATTCACTTCTGGAATTATTTCATAAGTATTAGCCTTCCTTTGAAGGAGGATATTTAACACATTTTAAATGTAAAGTAAATAAATGAAAACAAAATCAGTGATGCTAGAATTCTAAAACTATTAGACTGAGCCTTCTGAAGTGTCTTGCTTCATTTGAATGGTAATTTTTTTAATTTCGTAAAGAGTATATTAAAAATTCCTTTTCAAAGAAAAGCTGTTTTTATGATTTATTTGTTGTATTAAAAGAAAACCAATTGAAATAATAATCTTTTTTTTTCTTCTTTTTCTTAATTTTAACGGGGTTAGTATCCTTAGAAGTAAATATTGTACATATATATGTGAAGAAACAGACAGAGACATAAGCCAAATATAAGTATTTTAGTCAGATCCATTATTATCAGGATCAGTGCAAAAGTATCTAATATTCCCTAGAAAAATAATTTTTTTTTCTGCCCCAATGCCTATCTGCTGTTTTATGCCAACTAGCATGCAAATTAAGGTTGTTGTAATTTATAAAGTTAAAATTACGTTTTCTTAGTTGTGAGGTTCCTTTATGTTAATTAACCAGTTATTTTATGTTTTGGATCTGTACTGTCACTTTTCAGTTTACATTTTCCTACCAAATTGCAAATGTAGTTCGCGTGCATTTGAGGTGAGGTTTTTGGGGTGTAAGATAGAGCCTGTTCTGCTTCTCGTGGCTACGTTAATTGGCTGCTATCGTAGAAAAAAGTTCTTGCCTACGGCCTTGAATTCTAATTGCCAATAGTTAAAATCAACGCTGGTTAGGTTTTGAGTCAAGTTCACGTTAAATTGATTGTGTAGTCTTCGACTACTAGTTAATTTGAATTTAAATTGTACATTTGATTTATTCTTAACTTACCTCGCCACAAGTGTTTGCCTGAGTTATGAGCACAAAGTGTGCCTTCTGCTCTTATTTTGTTTTAATAAAAGATCTTTAACACCCTTTCCAAGTTTCAGTTGTTACTTAGCAATAATTCACTTAACATCTACCAAGAGTTGACTTTCGATGATTACACTTTACATGATTATTAAGCAAATCAAATTCTATACAGTTTTAATATTATAGTAAATTCTGTTTTATGGTATTCAGTTTTCATACATTTATGCAGATTCTTCATTAATTAATTTCTTTAAATATAATACAGGGCTCTAATATTTGGTGGTAATAATTTCAAAAGTGAACGACATTTATAGTGAACCAACGCATAATGCCAAAACGAAATTAATAGCCTTCAGGGCAAATTGCCCCTTTGGGCTAATAATAGTAACCAAATATTCATATAAACAAACTTAAATTGAAATTCGAGTTTCAAGATTTTGAAAAAATACTGTTATGTCAGTATTTTTGACCGAAATAATGAAACGAAAATTGAAGACACAGAGAAAAGAAAAATACAACATACCCTAAAGTAATTTTTAAAAGTACTAAAAACTTATATTCGAAACTGAAGAAGTGGCTAACAGTTCTCTGTATACTTGTATAAATTAATTCCATGATGTTGTATCGACTCTCACCCTCATTTCATCTTCGTGCAGATTCATCAAGCTAGGTGATAGAAAACTAGATGTGCACGGTAGCTATATCTACTTGTCCAGGTCCGAACA
>KK112617.1:418667-437640 GCA_000611955.2 Stegodyphus mimosarum | reverse complement strand
ATGAGTCATCTTTTAAACTTTTCCATTGTTTTTCATCTCTTAACTTCTGATTCAACTTCTTTTTATTTCATTCTCTTTCACTAGTGCAACTATGTCCTCATTTTTTAAACGTTCACAAATTTCATCCTGTCCCATCCACTAACTAAAATCCATTAACATCACCATAAGTAACTTCTTTGTAACTTGAATGTGTCTCCAAATAGTCAACTATTTTAGAATTTTCTATCTCTTCTTTTCTCTTTTGAAATCTATTTTCTGATGATCCATCAAATTTCTGCAGGAATGAAAGAATTATAGGCTCAGTTTCATTCCTATATTCAGATATCCACACATCTAAGTCCAAAATATGTATTTTTGTTTTAGTCCAAAGGGGCAGTTTGCTCAGAAGGACTAATAATTTCGTTTTGGCATTTTATGTTGATTCACTCAAAGCGTTGTTTCAGTTTTCAAATTGTTGCCACCAAATATTATTGCCCTGTATTATAAAGAAATTAAATCATGAAGAATCTGCATAAATGTATGTATGTTTCTCACACTGTGATAAAACAATGGTACCTAAAGCCATCAAATTTTTAATAACGTAATCCTCCTGCGAATGTGGTCATCTGGAAGACCCCAAATTTGAAATCTGGAATTTGTTTTATTATCGATTTCGTATTTTGTAAAACTTTAACGAATTTTTGATTAAGAAACTCAAACTATTTCAAAGTGAGGAATGGCAACTTTGTACAGAAAAAACATTTTTATCTCCAGCACGTGAGACTGTGTATAGGAAATTCTAAAGATATGCTCAGTTTAAAATTATTTTGCTACATTGCTCTTGAACTGAATTTTATGGCTTAAGTTCGAAGAACATGATAATAAAGGTAATACGCAAAATGTTAAAAAAAGCCCCTTTGCACGTAATTTAAAACATGAGTTTACTCTCAGTTTTATTTTTTTTTTTCAGTTTATCCGTCATACAACGATCTTTCTACATGGCTAAAACAAGAGCTGAAATAGATTTTATCTCTTCTTCATTGCTTCAAAATGCCCTGACCTATTGGTTAACTTCCAAAATCATGTTAAGAGAGAGAAACGTGGCTCTTATGTCTTTGTCTCTCACCTGTTCCATATCAGAATGGAATGAGCCATTTTTGAGAATAACTAGGGCAGATTACAACTGGTAGATTTTTTTATATTAGAGATTTTTTACAGAAGGAAAAATTACTGATAAAACCACTCCTGAAAATGGCTCCATTCACCTATGCATTTTACTGATTCTTGTACCAAGTACAGAAGATGTCAATACTATCTTCGTACTTTCTTACGTTTCTAAACACCCGCATATTTTTGCACTTCCTTATGAGAGCTAATTTGAACCTATGTTTGCTTGTGGTATGGCTGCATGTTAAGATTATAATTCTCTCGTTACTTTATTTATAACCTGGGAAAGATTTTTCTTCTTTGAATGCAAGTATTTTCGAAGGCAACATTCGCAAATTTGGACTAGCTTCATCACAGTTTCAAATTTAGTCCCCAGACTGTTCTTTTCAATTAATCTGTGGAAATTTCCCTTTAATTTATTATGACTTCCCAAATCAGTGGGTAGATTTATCAACAAACATTAACCTTCTTATGCGATAGTGCTTCTTCCATCCCTGAAGCAAATCAAAACTTGAAGTAAGCCTGGCCTCTTCTTCTCGAAACTCCTTACAGAATTTGAAAGCCTTCTCTTGCGAAATGGGACCTGAAATGAGTGTCTTATTTTCTCTTTGTTGTTTAAACCACAAAAATGTCTCACTTATTTTCTCATATTCACCACTTTTCGTACTTTTTCTCACCTTTAAATTATCATTATATGCTCTTCCCACATATCAAGACTCGATTTTGGAAATCTTTTTTTCCATCCTATTATAGTAGTTTGTCCAAACTCCTTGGCAATTTTATTATTACTTAATCCTTTATCCACGCTCTTGTAAGCATCCAGTTTAATTTCTGTTATCATGCCAGTTTGTTTTATTTTCCTTTCTTTCGGCATTTTCACATGTACAGAGACCATCACATAACACTTGTAAGCTTGAATGTAAGCTGAGAAACTATATCCAGAATGAACCAAAAGTTTAGTCGACAATAGGGTACAGTCATAAATCTTCAGGACCCTAGCGTATTTAATTTTGTTTTATTTGAGACCAAATCTATCTTTTAAAGATCAAGATTTATTAAAGCTTAGTATATTTAAATAGGTTGGCGATTTTTAAAATTCACTTAATTTAGTCTGGGTTATTAATATTTTAATTTTAGCTTAAAAATAAGTGGTGTATTTAGTTTCTTTTTTAAAATGTTGCCGCTTAGAAAACATTTTATTTTCAAAACAAACCCATTCCCTTTTTTTTAAACAACTTTGCAATCAAAAATTGTTTTTAAATGTTGCCTGTCAGAAGAGTTTGTTTGGATGTAGAATGCTACTAAGATTTAAAAATTTGGTACAAACATGTAGAGTCATTAGGTTATTTTGAAGCAGGAGATGTGAAAAATAGCATTCTTCCCGCCTGGACTCGAACTTGGACCTCTCGAATACGCGCCGAGTGTGCTACCGTTACACAATGAAGGCATCCAGAAATGAGGGAGAAAATACCTTATATACTGTCCCTTTTAAAGGACGACTGGGGATTAGGGTACCCAGTCGCCAAATCCTGGTGGTGAAGAATCATTATCCACCACCTTTTAGTTCGGGCACCACAGTAGATTTATTAGGTTGTTTTTAAAACGGGAGTTGGGAAAAATATGCGATTTCCTCGTCGGGACTGGAACCTGAACCTCTCGAATACGTCCCGAATGTGTTACCGTTACATCACAAAGACATGCAGAAAAAAGGGAGAAAATACGTTCTAAGTAAACTAAAAGAATTTGCCTTAGATAATAATTTTTGATAATGCAGTTGGGGTATAAAGATAATCCTAGATTTAATTTGTGATGCTTAATTATGCATACGGCACCCTAGCGTTATGCTCACTTTAACTGCCGTTGTCGGCAACATTAAAAAAAAAGAAATAAATACACCAAATATTTTTAACCTAAAATTAAAATGTTTGTTTATAACCTACACGAAATTAAAGGAATTTTCAAAATTGCCTACGTATTTAAATATACTAACATCAGCATTCTTGATGTTATTAAATGACCTTATAGGTCAAACTTTGACTTGTTGTGTTGAAGCTACTCATCGTACTGCCACACAAAAACGCGCTTCTGTATCCGATATTTGGATCTATGTCATGATGCGAAGTGCTGATTGTCATTCACACCACCACACACACACATTTTCAATTGATAGTTATGCTACCAGTTCCTCAGAATAGCGGTTCTCTATTTTCATTCTCTGCATACTATATTTTATTCATGCATTTCGTGACATGCTATTTTATTATATTAAGTGACATAACTAATTAACTTCTTGGCAGCAAGTCTTTTTAGTTTCACTTTTTTGGAAAGGAAAATAACAGATTCGAACTGAAAACTGAAGAGCGAATACTAAAGGCAACGGAAAAGCTGAAACCTCATGTAGAGGCCAAAATCGCTGGTGGTTATATAAAGACCATGATCTGTACTTTCATTTCCTTAAAATATGTTAAGAAAGTTTTATAATCTAATTCGGATTATTGCTATTTAAATTAATATAAACATGTATTATATTTAAAATCCTAGTACCATTTAACATTTCATAAATATTTATCTTTGAGCCTATATCAGAAATTGCATTACGAGGGAAAACAAAATGCTTATAGATTATTATTTCATAGATTAATTAAAATGCAACGTTTAAATTAAATTCTTGTTCGACGTAAACAATTTACTAATAACTTTTACTGAAAAAATACTGGTTGTAAATGTTTATTCAATTTCAGTATTGCATTAGGGCAAATAGTTTGTTGACACACGTTGCAGAAAATAATTGAAAAATTATTTTAATTAAATAATTGTTTAAATATTTTTACATGATTTTTGTTTCAAAGGGCAGGAATTTATTTACCTATAATATTTAATTAAAGTAATTTGAAAGTTATATTTCAGAATGTTTTTGACTTTTAGAAGCTATCTCAAAAGAAGAATACACTTCAAAATAATACAGTTGTTATCTCTGAGATATAACGAGGTTTATGTAGCCTCTTTCCTAAACCGATTCAAAGTTCCACTTAAAAAAATTCAAAAATCTGAAGAACGTTACTTTGGTAATGCGCATCTATTTGTTGCTTTCCACTTTAAATCAAAAATATCATTGATAATGAGGCGTCTAGTCTGAGATAGGAAACCATTACAGATAATTACACATTTAACCTAATGATCACGCTCAGCATCCAAACTATAACCTGCCAGACTCAAATCTTTCCCTTTTTAATAAAACCGCAAGATTTAAATTTTAAATCACGGCAAGCGTCGGCTGTTACACATGTCGGTGGAGTCCAAATGAGCTTGGAGACCACCACTCTTTCGACATCAAAACATTTTTGAAGCAAATGGTGGTAGTTATACTGAAGAAACACCAAATCCATCCTTTCCAACCTAATGACTTCTCTCTCAAAGAGATAAAAGGGCATTCGGTTCCAGTCTTTACTGTAGCCTTGGGGCTCAGATGAAAAATTCCTGCATCACACGTCCCCTCCCCTTTACTTCTTTCTATTTATTGCCTTGTTTCATGGAAAAGCGATGGTAGTGGTTTTGGAATGAAAGTTTTTTAATGAAGACAGAGCAATGACTGTCTCTTCAAGCTTTACGCTTGGAGAAATTTATAAATTTCGAATAAGCCTTTTTTTCAGCAAACGGGGGGGGGCAGAATTTTTTAATGAGTTTGTTCTAAATAAAGAAATAAGGAGAGCGCTTTAATTTCAAAAGAATAAATTTGTTGGTGGATGAAGTTCGTCTTTTATCTGAGATGTGGAAGAATTAAATGACGAAAACAAAAATTCCATGCCTTTTTTGCTCCGCAGTTTTTATTTCTGGGGAATCGTTTGTACAAATATTCTTCTACTTATGCAATGTATTAAAGCTGAGCTGCTTTCTAATTATTTTTTGAATATGTTCCTTAAATTACTCCATCTCTTAAAATTTGGGATTTTTACTTTTCTGTTTCTTATTTATAAATAAATAATCTTATTTATAAATAAACAATAATTTCTAAAACTTTTCGTTGTTTCACTTTAATTTTGTTTGTTTTTTCTCAATATTGTCATTTAATGCATTATTAAATATTACGAACTTGTTGCATAATAAGAAAGAAAAACGTCTTTATTCGGATATTCATTAAAATTCCATAATACTGAATAACCAAATGTCCAAAACCTTTCATATTTGATCATTGGTCTTGGTTTCAGTTATCAGGCTTTGATAAGCTTGCCGTTTATGCCGTTGTGTGACTTATCTCACTTGTATGACAGTAACACCAGAACAAGCCGACGAAATTCATCATGGCAAGGAGAGCAAGATTGAGACTGTCTTCAGCAAAAGCCTTGTGCACCATATAGGTGACAGTACGACTTCGCTCAGTCCTGCCCCCAGTTTCGATGGAGAGCACCCAGGGGTGGACGTGTCCGAGGGTCTCCCACCCCTCTTCCCCTACCATCAATCTCTCGAGAGAACTTTCGACTCGCCATATATTTAGAGTATTCCCATGACGCAACGACACTATACATTGAACAAACATCCATGCCTTCTCTGGGTTTGAATCCAGGCCCTTCCGTATCACAGTAGGCTGGCTTCCTTAACCACTATACCATTTGGGAGGCAGTTCATGTCTTTTCATGTATGTAAATTCCTTTTTGCCTTTTCGTTTAAATAACTCTTTCCTTTGAAATTCGTTTACGAATGCATCGCTCCGAAGCACTCAGCCGTTGAGTCATATATTTAGAATGTCCCCATGACGCAACGACACTATACATTTACAAACATCCATGCCTTCTCTGGGATTTGAATCCGGGCCCTTCCGTACCACAGTAGGCTGGCTTCCTTGACCACTATACCATTTGGGAGGCAGTTCATGTCTTTTCATGCATGTAAATTCCTTTTTACCTTTTCATTTAAATAACTCTTCTCTTTGAAATTCGTTCACGAATACATCGTTCCGAAACACTTAGCCGTTGAGTCTTTTTACGTAATTAGCTAACAAAATAACAAAATTCAAAAATATTCTCTTTTTTTTTTCTGTCTCCTAGAAAAGTTAATTATACTGTATGAAAAACACATTAGAACAAAGTAGCACATTAGCAGAAGTCAAAATTTTTAATTACAGTACATTTAAAACTTAAGTTACAGTAAAATTAACATGTATTTCTTTCGTAAATAGAAGTCCTTCAATTAGACATTATCAAAGAAAGGATTTTAATTTGTCTTGCATGTTAGTCTTGTAGAACCATTAGGCTTTTTTGTAGCAGGAGGCATGAAAAATGCGCAATGCCCCGGCCACACTCGAACCCTGGACCTCTCGAATACGCGTCTGTTGTGCTTCCAATTACAACACGAAGTCATGCGAAAAGGAGGGAAAAAATACCTTAAAATAAAATAGAAGCAAACCTTGAAATTTCTTAATTCACAGTTCTTAATTCTTAATTAATTAATTTCAGTTAGCTATTTTAGCATTTTTAAATCATAGCTACTCCGCATAATGATAGTCTTCAAGGTTATTTTTAATGTACATTCTCATATTATAAAATATTTTCTCCCTCCTTTCTTGCATGCCTTCGTGGTATAACGGTAGCACACTCGGTCCGTATTCGAGAGGTCCAGGTTCGAGTCCCGGCGAGGGCATTGCTCTTTTTTCATGTTTCCTACTTCAAAAATTCTAATTACTCTACAATATTAAATGGTGAATTCGTAATAAATCATATTGTAAATATCTGACGAAAGCACTTATCATATATGTCAAGTACAAAAAATAAATTTTTAACTCTTTGTGTAGAGCATTTACTTATTCAAATTATTTACCTTGCTTTGTCGTGATAATAACACGAAGGGAAAATGTCGTATAAAAGGTTTTGAATAAAGAAAGAAAAATTCCGATTTCTATAAGTGTTATCCTATAAAACATTGTTATCATAAACAATAAATTAATGAAACTTCATATGATTGATGACTCAAAATCATATTACATTTTTTATTTGAAATGTGTGAAATGATTACCGTTTATTTTCATATAAAGCCCATATTTTTTCAGCACGTTTATTCTAGAGAGTTATCATTTTGTAGCGATGTTTAATATATATACCTAGAATACCTAAACTATATACCTAGAATATCCTAAGAAAAACGATATACCTACAATGATCTTTCTAAGATATTTTACCGTCGAAGAGGCCTTAATATACTTCTCAGTGCTTACATAAAAATTATTCAGATTATTTTTCATTATGCAAAATATTTCAAGGATTCGCGATTACGAATCACTTGAAAGTATGATTTCATGATTAAAAATCACCCGAAAAACTGGGCATATAGATATAATTTCAATTACAAACTATGAAATAAACTACCAAAATTGATGTCAAATGATGCATTTTAATGCATCACTATGCTAAATGTAAATTTTTGTACGGATCAACTATAGAAAAATTTCTTGTTTGGAAGTTGATCTCTATCCTGCTAAAGATATTATAGAGAATCAAAACTTATTCTTTAATAATTGAATTCCGTTTGAAGACAACTTGTGATTAGATGACTGAAACTATTTTCGTATGATCAAAAAGAGCATCTAAAATATTCATTTTTGTGTCATATTAAATATAATCCCTCTAAATTAAAACAAAAACCTTCCTTAACGTTTTCCAGTCTCAAAATACGAAATCCACAATATGTGTAAATTCTTATGAGCGTACTGCTCTTAACATTTCACAAGCGTAGCCTTCATTTGGCTGAATTTCTTTATGGTCTCCAAAAAAGCAATTGATTGTAATTATTAAAAATTTTTTGGGTTAATGGATTTTTTAACTAATTTGGTTATGGAAACTGCTTTCTCATTGATAGTTTTTAACACACTGATATAAGAATTTAAGTTCATCTTTTTTTTACGAAAATGTGTCACATGATACAACTGTCGCAATCTGAGCTTCATTGCTTCATTCATTTTGAGCTGCAAGCCGAAGACTAGTAATTTAAGAGTATTCAGTTGCACCAATTCTGTGAAATATCTTTTATAATTAACCATTAATTATAATTATATTATAAATTGCCTGATTAATTAAGTCGTCAAATTATCCTCCTAATTATAATACAGATATTATATCATATTTTTTTAACTTTTGGCTCGGTTTTTTAAGAATGGTTATGAAAGTTCTTTACAAAGGAGGATAAATTTTTGTGAAACCTTTTCCCTTATCCAGTTTAGAAGCTTCTTTTTTAAGGATTCCTCATCTTCCCACAAAGCATTAATTCTAGCTCAAGTTCAGGGAGGAAACTTCACTTTAGTTTCCCTAATTTTTTTGCCAATTATCTTGTATCTAAACAGCTTAAAAATATCCTCTCGAGTTTTTTCTACAGGGAATTCTAACGAAATATATAAGATAAATATTTACTGTTCAAAGATGAACTTTTAAATAACACTATTCGTGGAATCCAAAAACGTAATTTAACTTTCTCGTAACTTGTTATTTTTATTAAATTATGAGGTTCAACTATTTAAATCTAAAGTTCTAACTTCGAACACCACGAACACTTTACAAGCGAATAATCGCTTAAGTGTGAACAGAACACGTGAGACTTAAGGAGGGTTTAAAACCCTTTATTACTCAGTATATTTACAATCAGTTCCGACTTAGAACTTTACATAAAGCCGCCACTGGGGCTTGAACTTAAGTACTAATAATTTGAACTAAAATTAGCTTAACTAAAGCTCTTAAGGGATATAGCCGAAGCTATCAAAATCTAACTAGTTGGCTCCTAAGTATTAATTAAATCGGCGAAGCCTAGCAAGGGCCTAAGATATGACCGAGCGTAATAACAGCTAAGGGAGACGTAGCCAGAAGGCAAACGCGCGCTAGTCATTTCCCATTTGCATTATCTGCGTTTCTGAAATTACATTCTGGAAGAAAACTGTAAGCTGAAATTAGAATAAGATAGGAAAGATACAAAACTTAAAATAACTGTTAATTAACATAAGATAAACCTTACAAAATGCTGAATACTTATCAATGTAATCAAATAAAGCCCTTGAACTGTACAAATTAAAATGAGGCAGGTTCTTCTGAATCGTAGAATTTTTTTTTTAAATTGTACTATTTCTGAGAAATCTACAATGTCTTGGGGCTAAGAGAGATAATTCAATATAAATCATTTATTCTCTTCTAAATGTAATTTCACATTAAATTTTGTTTACGAAATGGATTTCCAAATATCCAGACTTCAGATATCCACAGTTGCAATATTTTCAATCACTTGTTCTTCTTTCTAATCTAAGTAAAGTTGTTAACTTATATACATGCTTTTAACTTTTTCGTGGACTGAAATGATCTAAAATAAACCTATATTTTCATAAATTTTTGAGTTAATTGAAGTGAATGCGTGCAATATATACAGGATCATCTTTTGTCATTCTCTACATTGTTATAATCAATTTATTCCATTGGGATTTTCCCATAAGGCAGTGAGTGACCATTAAATTTCTTGGAAGCATGAAACGCGATAAATTAACTAACCATACATTCGCTGGGAATTGGAACATGGATTTTCTACTGTGTGCTGGACGTACTAGCCTTTACCACGAGAGATACATGGGATAATACGATGATTCTATACAATTGTAATAAAAAAATTAATAATGAGCATTATATTGATAATTTAATAATTTTTAGTCCTTAAAAATATTTTTAATTAATTTATTTTAATATTAGCTGAATTGTTTAACTCAATTGAAATATTTTGCTTTGTTTAATTCAATAGAAGCAAATAAAAGTATGTTATTTAACTGAAAGGAGACATTTTGTTTCATGCATATAATATAATGCCTTTTTTTAATTAAAATACGTTAAAGGTGAAAGCAAAATTATGTGTTTAGTTTTAGGGCCTGCGTAAGTAAAATTACATTCGTTGCTTTATTTTAAATGAAATGAAAATGAAATGTATGGTCAGAAAAATAAAAAAAATGATAAAGTTACCGTTTAATTCCAACAAAAACACTGTAGTATTCCGTCTTCCAGGAAAAATAATTTTATTTTTTTTCTAAAATTTAATTTTAAAAGTAGTGTATGAGTCTTCCTCCTCTCAACATACAATAATTCTCTTGTACAACTGTGGTATGCAGTCCATAATGCAGTCTTCCCTGGATTACGATTTTGGACAAGCACTTTAATCTGAGGGTTTAAGCGTCGGGTGTCAGACAAATGCTTCCGGATTCAAACCGCAGCCGATCGCCATCTTGGTTGGAAAATAATGTTCGCCTGAACAGATTTTGCAGCACTTCACTCGTTTATTTACTTATCTGTAGAGATTAATTACCTAGAAGCGATACTTACTGCCTTTTGCGAAATTTTAGTAGCTCTGTATGCTTTTCAGTGCTCCTAGGTTCATTCGTACTAGCTTCAAAACTTTGGAGCTTATCTCGGACATTCGCCCATATCTCTGCGAAGCTCAAATCGCAACTATCCATCATTGCAGCCAGAGTCGCATGCTTCGCAACTCACATATCAGGTTGGCGTGATAAGGAAAGAGTACTGCAGAGGTACGCCAAAAGTTTGAAACAAGAGTCCCGACTGCTGTCGAGCTATATTTCACTCTGACCTCTTAAGTATCGAATTCGCAACTCACAGTACCCATGTTTGACGTTAGCTGATAAATTTGGTATTTCCAACAGCGCATGTACGATATTTGTGTCACTATATGGCGCCACCAACAATATTCCACTCACTAATCTAGCCTTCATTATATATATTTTTTTGATTGGTTAAAGCGCCAAAATGAAAATGAGAAAAAATTTACATTTTACAAATAGCCTTTTTTCTATTATTCACATGCAAATTTGCAAATAGTTCATTTAACCACTCCCAAACCATGATTCTGCAAAAAAAAAAATTGAAAAAAAAAAAAAAAAAGAATTGTTTAAAAAAATACGCACGTTATTAAAAAGAAATTTAGAAATGATATCTCTAAAACTCGAGTCACGATTTCTCTACAGGAAAGCTCAAATCTGAGGTTTTGGATCCAACAAAAATAATTGCCGCATTGTGAAGTTTATAATTCTTATCCAAAAGTGAAGATACGCGAATTACTATTTAGGGTAAAGAGAAATACAGAAAAACAGCTATACTTTGCAAATAATATAGAAATATAATTTTTCACTTTATGAAGATAAATTTTAAATTCAACTTTATTCCGAACCAATGCCAACATGAAAAGAGTAAATTTTAAACTATAGACATAAAAGACATTTAATAGCCTTTATTTATAATTTTACTTCGCGAAACAACATATCTTTATAAATATTTAAGAATTAGAATTGTTGTTTATATGAAGATTATTAGATTTCATCAAGTAAAAAAATTCCTTAACATAGCCGTAGCTTGATTGCTGCATAAGCATGCAAAGTACCGACCCTAGGACCCCGTGTTTTAAAAGGCAACTAAGCTCCTCATAATTCTGCTTTTGTCTCCCTAAATTAAGGGATGGGAACATCGGGGCCTCTTAAAAGAACGTTGTGCCTAGGGCCTAACTCTACCCTTATCGAAACCTGAACCTAGCATCCGGAAATATTAAATGTGGTAAATTAAAGGTACATTCCTTTGATATTGATCAGTATAAGAGCTAGTGAAATACATTGCAAGATATCCGGTGCAGCAAAAATTAATTAATGATTAAGTTATTTATCACTGAAAATCCCAGACATCCTTGTTTAGCAATAACATTGCTTCGTACTCCAAAAAGATACCCATTACGCATATACGTTATTGGTTTTAAATCTTATGCCTGAAGGAAGATAATTTAGACAAAACTATTTCATTTACAATTCAGTGCAATTTAAAAGAAAACAATATTTAACTATATTATCCTCCTCTAACACATGAATTTCTGCTAATTATAGTCTCCATTTTCTCTTTTTATAAGTAATAAAGTCTAGCCATCTTTTTATAAGACAGTAAATTTGCGATTAACTAGATGCTTGAAAGGTACAATCGATTTATTAAATACCTTCGTTCATTTGGTAGAGTTCATCGGTTCATAATTACATCTAAATGAGAGAAGGTAAATATTTGATTTAAAAGAATTTTAAAAAATAAGTTTTCTGGGAATTTTGGTGTTAATGTATATGGAAAAGAAAATGATAATAAACATCGTAACGTACGTATTCGCTTGTTATCTGCTTTAAAAGTAACATATCTTCAGAATCGATTTCGGTTTCGAAGCGAGCACGTAGTGCCATCTATCTGCCATTCGGGTAACTGCTTAGTCTTAGAAAGGGAAAACAAAGCTTTTAGCAAAAGCTATACTTTTAGTTTAGAAAGAATATCAGAACAGTCATAATGATTAGAACAGATATCAGAATCGGAAAATAAAATCATTTTTCCAATAAAATTAGTTGTTAAAAGAGAAAAAGTCTTAGAAATTGGGAGAAAAAACGATTTTAATGAAAACGCTCAACGCATTTTGTGATAATGTGTAACAAATACGTCTCGTTCAACAAACAAAAATTTTCTGTTAGACGTTGCCGGAAATGTGTCATTTAAACAGAAAATAAAATAAGATAAGTAATGACAAAAAGCGACAATATATGTAGTACCATCTATTTGTGTAAAACAGTATGAAAAAAAGATTTAAATTATTAATTAAGATTTAAACAATTTTGGGAAGAAAATGGTTGAAACTGAAATAATTCACTAAACCTCGCAGATTTTAATTAATGCAGAAGTTCTGACTGGAAGGATAAATTTATGTACTATTTTATTTATGGCAGTTTCTGGGCTAAAATTTTCTCCATCAAACTACAGTTTGTCCTCTTCTTCGTGGAAGATTTTCTTCATACATATTATGTATATATGAGCTATTTACTAATCTAGATGACTCTAAAGAACATTATATGTCTATGATTATTCAGTAATATCTAAATAAGCGCTGTCAAATCAATTAATTACCTTTAGGCCACATACGGACTTGACAATATTCCACATGCGGACTTTGGCAATATTTAACTGTTTTCCTCCTACAGTAATATATTTAAATTGGTTTCAATTGCGGGGCGCTGCGAGAGCCGCCCACGAAAGACATCGCCATTATTGCTCGCTTCAACAACAGCTGTTTTTAGCGTTTTCATCCATATAGCGTCAAGCTGGAGAATAAGAGCGTTCTGTCCTCAGCCTGCAGCCTTAGTCCAAAGCACTTCACAAGCACCTTTTGCTGGCAGACATCCTCTTAAAAATCTAACTAAACCAGACTGCGGACCAATTTTTTCGCAACACCAATTATAGCTAGCCCCACTAGACCGAAACAATTAGCGTCTCAAAACAATTAACGGCGATGGCACACCAAACACACTCCGCCGCTTGTGATAGATTTATGTTTATATGAAACTTGCAAATGTAGACATAAACAATAGACCTTCTGCGGTTGAGAGATTAAGCAAGTTGTTTTTTTTAAATACGCAAGGATGTCCGTCAATTGTAAATTTGTAATGCGAGTTGTTTCGTTTGCGCAAACTGCGGTGCGTAACTGGAATACTAGCTGAGCTCGTTTATGGCTATCAAAAAGAAAAAGTATGCATTATATCAACAACTTGCTTTCCTAATTATTAATTCATCAAATGACTTTTCTAATTCCTAACTTTAAAAAAATCTAATTTTATATTGTGCTATTTTCATACTGCATAATTTACTTAAGTCACGATGAAGCAGATTATACCTTGATTATTATTTTTTTAATTATTGTTAAATCTTACTGGTATTTTTATTAGCATGTTTGAATGGTCTTGCAATATTATTTTAAATTCTTTAACTTTTTTGTTTTTGTTTTTTAACCCCTTACTTATTTATTTATTTATTCAGTTTATTTTGATAATCATCTGCATATAATTCAGAAATATGGCTCTTTGAAAATTTTTCTGCTGCTCCTTGAAAAATTCGAAGACTTATCAACTCTTTGTTATCTTTCAAATCACAGAATTCTTCAACAGTCTTCCAGTCCCGGTAATCAGGCTGAGTGATGGGCATCCTCTCGTCTTTGCCCATGTATATAAAGCAAGAAAGAATCAGATTTCTTCATATAAGTTTTCCATGAACACGGGATTTTCTTATACAGGTAGCCAAACTGTGTTTGCTGTGACTGATTAAATAAATAATAAGCATATTTGCCTTATCATATTCATTATCCGCGAACTGCTAATGTCTGACAAATTGCCAATTCACAAGCATACGATATTTCAAACCTGTCCGTTTATAGACCAAGTAATTGCAAGACGCCGGTAGTTTGTTTCGTTTTCACTTCCCAGCGTCTAGAAAATCCACCTACACCCAGTGTTCACCATGTGAGAACAAATGTTATCACCTAGCCTTAGAATATCCCACATAAAAGCAGTCTATCTACAATACTATGCAGATAGCTGTGACATGCTTTGTTTTATTAATTAATCCAACTTAAAAGAAGTTCCTCACTTCCTACATGCTTGGTCGACTTATAAATTACTGAGTCTGTTGAGACCACATAAGCTTTCCAAATACCTTCCAAATTATTTTGCTTTTCAATAGTGTTGCAAAATGAATTATTGAAAACAAGAGGTACTTTCTCTTGTTTATAATATTATTAATAACTAAATAAAATTTTCAATATAATAGATTTTATTAGTATAATTAAGATATTTTTCACGCCGTATCTTATATAGCTCCAATGCTCATTTTATTTTAATTTATTTCTAAAATACGTTAAGGTTACGAATTCAAAATCTTGAAATAGTTTTCTAGGTTTATTTGAAATAACTCCGTAATCTATTATTTTGTTCCCAAAAAATGTTAAATGCAAAATAACTCAGAGACACGAGATCGAATATACTATCATAAATACGCAAGAAGCCTATTATTGAATTAATTTAGCAACATAAATTCTTCTCGACTCGTGCT
The DNA here is from genome assembly GCA_000611955.2 of Stegodyphus mimosarum. Lineage (NCBI taxonomy): Eukaryota > Metazoa > Arthropoda > Arachnida > Araneae > Eresidae > Stegodyphus > Stegodyphus mimosarum. Next base: position 422,581 of record KK112617.1, on the reverse strand, counting down.
TCTCAATATCAATAGCTACAGAATATCAAAGTAGCTGCAACATCATACTATGATTCAAATTCTCGCCACTTAATATTGCATACATTCAAGCCGGTGTGTATTCATAGGAATGAAGTCTTGTTATTGACAAATATTCAAAGGACATACATTGTTCAAGCGGAAGCGCGCATTTTAATGAACAGAATTTGAAAGCGGGGTGTTCTCATAACCAAACACTCACTGTTTACATTTAGAATTAAGTTCTGAGTTTGAAAATAGACAGACGAACGAATTAGTAGAACGAAATTTGTAAGTTTTGTTTATACCAATGTTTTGCGTTTATTGTGAGTTAAGGATTTCTGTTTAGTATATAAAAATATAAAATTTCGTTGCAAAGTAGTTATAGCCAACATTGCCTGAAAATACCAATGCAATGTATAAGAAGAATGAAACGAATCATTTTAACAGTTGCTCCAATAACACTTTATTGAAAATGTCTGACAGAAATGAAAAATAATATAAAAATATCTATTCAAGAAAAACTAGAACTATTTACAACCGTTAAAGGGCTGCAAAAAAAAGTAGTTTCAAGAAAACTGTCATGAATACCTAAAACATAATATACTAATCACTAAAACATAACACATGAAAAAAATGAGACTTTTCTTGCTTTAGGACATGAGATCACTTTTCATCTTCATGCTATTGGAAAACTTTAATTTATTTATACATCACAGACTGCCTTCCGTAATCTCAATGAATCGAAGTAACTAAGTATAATAAAAAGTTACGTATGTCTGCATCTTTTGATTAACACCTAATGAGACATCTACCTCTTTTTCTGATGGAATATATTTTATAATGCAGATATTCTTTGTAAATGTGTATGTTACTATAAGCACTTGGACTTGTTTCTAAATCCATTTAGCGTGCATGTACACAACGCAAAATAAATAAATAAATGGGACAGTTCTGTATCTCCCGTTCTACTGGGCCTATTGACGAAATTCAAGTTGCGTTTTTCATGTCTCAAAAGCTCAACTTAGAATATATATTAGATTTATATATAGCATTGTTCTAACTTAGGTATTTTAACACAAAATTGGTTCTTTTTCTAAAATAATATACCATTTTTTCCATATTTCGATTCTAGGGCTCAAATTATGCCAAAATATTTAATTTTGTAAAATTTGGTGCGAAATTTACGGAGAAATTTAAAAATTTAACTTGGTGAATTTGTTTCAGTTTGCGCCAATAATAATTCACTTGGCGAACTTCTTAAGCCTTCTGACAAGCTATTTTCCTATCCCTTCCATTGTGCAGGAGCGGGAAAAAAGTCACGTCGTTCCTATTTTCAAATAATTTTAGCAAAGTGCGTAAACCTTATTAGATGTTATTATCGCTTTTAACAAATATGCCAAATTTCAAAACGCGCCAACATGTAAATTCACGTATATATTCACTTCAAAAATTTTGAATAAAAAGCTCTAATTTTTTTGCAGGCATTCTTAGAAATACATCTACTAAAGTTGATGGTAAAACTTTTATAAGTTATAATTCAAATTGTTTTTCCAAAAATTTATAAAAATTATTTAAAATTACAAATTTAAAAAATAAATCATGAAAAATAGGTAAATTTTATTTGGCGTGAACCTAAGTTTCGAACTGTGAAAGAAGGAATCAAGTGAGCGTAATAAGAAAGAGATATTAATAAATACACACCTAATTGAATTAACTAAAATAAGCTAAAATTTTGCGAGCTAATTTTTTAAAAACTACTCTTGCGGTTTTTACAAAACTTGGCAGTTTGACATAATATGAGTCGTAGAATCTAAATATGGAAAAAAATTGGCATTTCATTTCAGAAAAAGTCCGATTTTGTGTCAAAATATCTATATTAGAACAATACTAAAAATTATCATATTAGGAACCAAAAATTACTATATTAGGATTTCGAAAGTGCTGCGCTTATTTAAACTTTAATTCACTAATTGTATGGATAATGCAGCGAATGCTGCAAAATTGTGTAATCCTTTAATTTTTAATAGTGTATTTCATATAATTTCTAAGTACTTTGTTCAGTGCCAAAGTACCACCTTCAAAATATAAAATACTCTTGCTAGTGACATTTTCACTGTAATGTTGTAACACTGTATTTAATTTGGCGTAAAATCTATTACTTAACGGGCAGTGACGTATGTCAGGTAGTGCTAACGGGTTATCTTCCGGAATGAATAAGGTGTACACGGATTTATAACAAACTTTTATTTGAACGTTTCACCAAAGCCGGAACAAAGCAAGTGAGACCCTTGCGTCAAGTGAACAACTCGTAAGGATGCCAAATTAGTTAGGAAAATTTGAAAATTCATTTTAAAAGAGAAGTTATGATTATTTCGTTTCAATTTTGGAACACAGCAAGATCCTTTAAGAGAATTTTGTGTCTTAAATAAACCTACTAAATTAAGAGAAGCATTAATGTTATTAATTTATTCTCGAATGTTTTGAGGTTTCACAGAACTGTAGGTAGTGTTTTCAAACATTAATGTTGCGTGTGTATGGGTTCGTAACAGATTGAACGCACATAGGTCCAATGATAGATTAATAAAATTTATTTTATCAAAATAAACACTTCAAAATTCTAGAATATTCCGCAGAAATACTGGTACATGTGTCTATAGTATCCCAGAGTACAATCAGTAATTACACTTCAAACTACTAAGAACGTTAAACACAAAGCAATGCAAAGTCCATCTAAAGGGAGAGCTAATTCGGAAATATCTCCGACCTCACGCTGAACTAACAACTCGCAACAGCAATAACTACTAACTAACTAAGAGCAAACGCTCTCTCTCTCTGACCTTATATAGTTTTCAACTAGCCGCCGAACTATTTTTAGTACTTTCTGCTTCTCGAAATTACTGGAAAGCAATATGACGATCGAATCACACTTACAGCTAACATAGTGGTCAACTACGTTTATTCGGTTACAATACCTATTACGGTGATACAGAGACCGGACAAAATGTCGCCAAATGGTCTCCAAGTTTGGCGACTTTTGGGAATTTTTCGCCAAATTACCGAGATAGTCATTTACTCAATATTAAACGTACTTGCTTTTGTATTCGTACTTTTCTGGCATAGCTTATCTCTTTTGGATTTTCCTTACGTTACATTACACAGGAAAATAAAACAGTTTCATATATAACTGCACAAAAATCATCTATGTACCAAATACGTAACAATGTTTATTCTTGGAATTAACTTACTAAAATTTATTTAAACTTGTCGCAATGCACTGCATAGACTCAATTTTCCTAAAAATCACATTGTTGCTGAAATTAATAATTCTGCGTTAGCTCCCTTTAATTTGAACTACAGCTCGTATTATTCTTACTTCACCATAAACTACTAAGTCTACTAACTTACTACGGAAGGCCACACAATTTCCAACAATTTGTTGCAGTAAATCTAAAGGCCTACAAGACTATCACAGACACACTAAAAAAGAGTATTTGAAAATGAAATGTAGTGTATTATCAGTCTTCCTCTTCTAAGCAGAATTACTAAGCAGAATTTGCCACTGAACCGAACGTATAGTTCGAGTGTTTGTTTTGCTGTATGTATGTTTAAATTGCGCCAGCAGTGTGCACTTGATAATTATTTCTGGAGCAGCTGGACGTATTAAATAAATCGGCAGGTTAGTCTATCTCATATTTTGTGAAGACTGGAATAAAAATATAAGACTCAAAAGACACGGCTTCTATTTTTAGTCCAAAGGGATTTAGTCCCGAAGGACTATTACTTTCGTTTTGCGATTTTGCGTTGGAAACACAAAAACGGCGTATCACTTTTCAAATTGTTGCCACTAAATGTTATCGCTGTGCATTAAATTTAAAAAAATGAAAAATCTGCATAAATGTATGCATGTTTTTTTT
>KK112617.1:382587-410431 GCA_000611955.2 Stegodyphus mimosarum | reverse complement strand
ACGTCTCTGGAATATGCTAATGTTTTAATAAATTTTAGAAACCGAAATTATTATATATATGTAATAAATTCTCTAAATTTCTCGATGATTACGTTTTGGGAATAACTGCAGTGAATTGGTGATGAGATTTGAAGACAGATGTGCCCATAAATTCAACACACAGTTTTATTACTTGATCTTTACACATCATTATTACGGGTGCGACGTGCACCCCATAATTTTATATAGCTTGTTATAGGCAATAGACGAGACAGCGGAGGCATAAGCAACACATCTTAGCAATAGGCAAAGCCAAAAAGAGAAAAGAGATAAAGTGCACATCCAGAAAAATAGTCAAAAGATTCTTTAATCTAACTGAGAGCTGTGGCAATGCAGGATTATATAAACAAGTGTGAAACGGATTAATTTGCAAAGAAGCATTCCAGAAGAAAAAATTCTTTATAAACAGTTTTGAACAGAAAATGGAGATGCACAAATTAAAATGAGTATAATTATGGGGATATTGCTGATTTAAGTTCAATTTTGTTTTGCCTATTTTTTAAAGTTACATATCCCCCCTTCAAAGAGAAAAAGGGTTAATGATAGAAAAGCATTAACGCGCTAACAAATGAAGATAAATATAATTTTGATCTAATTTTTTAAGCAATAAAAATTTTTATGTAAACACATTTAAAACAATTATTGCAAATTGAGAGTTCTATTGAAATTTCCGGTACAGTTTTAAAAAATCTTGTTTTTTAAAAGCCACATAATCAGAATTCTTAGGGTAAGTCTTTTTAAATCTTTTCGCAGAAATATCGCAAATATAAAATTTAATACCCATGCTGATTTCGAACAATTACAACAAATTTCAAAATTTTACAATGTAACTCATTTTATTATTATAGCTTGCATTTTAATGTCATTTGTAATAGTATTATTAAAATTATGGTTTTTTATTATTATTGTTACATTTCTAATTGTCTTAAATTTAATTTTACACAGAACTGGAAGAAAGAAATTTGTTTCACATGTTCTTTATGTAGATAAAAGCTAGCTTAAATCTTCATTCTCCGAGAAAATTTGGAGCTCTATGCATCGATACACGAGTATGGAACTCAATGAAATGCATTTTACTTATGATGCCGCTGCTAAAATAAAGCAGCTACTTAAAGTATGTATAGAGAAAGATCCAGAGTTTCTTCTTTGCGCAGCTAGTGCATCGAGGGGCTAATGCGTTTCCGTCCACAGCTCCAATAAGTAAATTGCTTGTCAGTAAAGTCTGTATTCGTGTAGCCATACACATGCCTCGAAATTCCTATGGGAAATGCAGCTCCCTGTACCACTACAACGTGCCGTATTTCACACACATTCTGCAAAAATCTCTTTAGTTTTGTCCTTTCTGTCTGTCTTTGCAGTTCTGCCATATATTTTTTAATCACCTTGTATAATTTCATCCGACCTCGGTTCTCGTCTTTCTGCAAACCTAATTGCAAAAATTAATTCGAATATTTTGAAAGGAACGCTAATTTTGTTGCAGGATGTATCTAAAATACCATTCAAACAAACATATTCTGTACGGCTTTAACACGTATTCTATAAACGGCACTCCAATGTGCAGAAGTCGGCCACCACTGATAAAAATATTTGAGCTAAATTATACAATATATAAAAAGGGCACAGCCACTGCAGGCTGCTCAGACACGTCGACTGAAAATACAGCTATTCTGGCGGCAAATTCCTTTATTAATAGAACGAATTCTGACGGCCTCTTTGCGCGTTTGTATGAGATCCGCATCGTACTACTGTCTAAACTTTTCAAATTATTTAATTTTTATTTTTCTCTGACTTTTGAATCCCCGACATACATATATATATAGGAAGAACATATATAGATAAAGAAGGAACAAATTTTTCTTAAAGAAGGAACAAACAAAACAAAAACAATTTCGTATTTGGTTCTGGCATTTCCTTTTTGATTTATTTATATATATATATATGTGTGTGTGTATGTATTCTTTTATTGTGTAATGCGTAGATGAAGGAATTTGGTACTTTTTATCAGCTTGTGGCATTCGTCATGGCTGAGAAGACAGTAGTGGCTGTACATAGTGCTGAGTGGAAAGGCATGATGACTCATTTCACACAGCTGGGCTTGAAGGATCACAGTCTTTATTTTTACGCATAACAGATCATCCTTTTGCAGACGAGATATTTCTTAATCATAGTTGAATACAATAACTTCCATGTACAAGGGTTTTTAAAGTACGACATAATCTTAAACAAGTTAGCAGCAGCAGCTCGGATCAGAAGCGTCTTGCCAGGATGAAAGTTTAAAGAGGTCGTAGCAATTCAGAGGAAGAAGGGACGTAGTCAATAGCTTCAGTTCGAGTTCGAAAAAGTTTTGGTTTACAAGTATTTTAATTGGACAAGGAGTATCTGCATTAAACGCTACGTAACATGGAAAGATCTCGAATTTGGGAGAGCAGATGAATTTAGGGGGAGAGCACGAAATCTAGAACAGTTCATTTTGAGGTCGCCAATTTTTTTTAAAGCAGCTACCGTATTTTGTTATATCTTACATATACATAACGATAGTTTTGTTATAGTGACGTAGTAGATGTTGAGATCATACCGTTGTATAAGAATGTTATTACAATCAAAATCGGTTGAGCACATCTATATTCTTCACAAAGCATTGTAGACATGCATAGCTAAATTGGGGTAATGTGCGCTTCCGTTCTTCCGCACAATGATATTTGTCACAACATATTTGAAATAAGAAAGAAAGTCGGCTGATTACATGTCAGCTAGTTAGAAGCAGCCGAAACAAGAAATGCTAGATGATAACGTGAATGTTACTGATGTTATAGTTCCACTTTATTTCTGTTAGTTAATTAGTATTTCGGTTTATAAAATTTATATTATTGTTGGCTAAAAGATGTTTTGTTTTATGGAAGTAAAATCATCTTGAGCGTTATATAAGAATCATATAACAAGAATTAATTGCGAAATGATGCGTTTCAGATATTACAAGCGTACTCCAGTATTAGAAAGGAAAGGAGAAATAACCAGATTAAGAAAAATTAATAGGCTATTAGAAATTAAAGTTAAAAATCCGTTTAAAATGTTCTTGATATTTCAGTACATACTTATATTTTCTTACATATGTAAAAACATCAAATACTTAAAATTATAAAATATAACTTACTTAATGCTCATCACCAGCAATAAAATTTATGCTATTAAAATCTGCGTGCGGCTGTCTATGTTATATTATTTGTTCGTTTATTTATTTTTTTTTTTTGTTTGTGGCATCCTTTCCTCCGGAAAGGGGGGGAGTTGAGTTTCAAGAGAGGTATCCCTGGACCATTTCGACTATTCCCATCTTCGTACGACTTTAATCAGCACGGATACTGTTAATTAAAAACTCTAATTTTTGCTAATTTTCGCACTCATTTTTCCGAGTGGCAGCAATCTCGCTCGCTGGAGATAAAAATCAGGTTATATTCTGAGGTTGAATAAAGCACGTGACTGAATGTGACGTCATTGTATGGCGATAATGTTTCGTAAATGTCATCATTTAAATAATGAGCTGCTGTTGGCAACGTTTTTTGTTTAAAATTAGGATAATTGAATATGATACGTTCTTGCCACGTATCATATCGTTCTTGCCACGCATCATATGCCACGTTCTAAATATCTTTGATTGATATTTAGAAAAACACGATGTTTTATGCATACCTGAAGTGTCAAAAGGTTTTGTTTCCTGGTTTGGCAACAAAAGAATTATTTAAGAATTGGCTGTTGCTTGGGAAAGACTAAACTGATTTCATTCATATTATATTCTTATGCATTTTTTTTCTCCAGGTGTACGCATAACTCTTAAATTTTGCTTTGACCGTAGCCCACTCATCTGGCGGGTTTTCCCGCTGTTAAAGCAATATATATAAATTTAAGCTTGATTAGAACAAGAAAGTATTTAATAAAATGCATTTCTCTTCCTCAGAGCTAATATCACATTTGATAAAAGTACGTAAACATAAGAATAAATTAGCATAATAATAAAACACGACAAATTACAAATTGCAGTTTTGCGTAAGGTGACATAAAATGCCAATATTGTGCATTAAAAACCAGTAACATCTACAAATTTCCTTTAAATGCAAAGGACAGAAGCACTATGGAAAATAAATATAAACAGAAAAATGTACATAAGTAATAGGCTTTGAAGTTCTAAATATATCTTGCCATTGCTCTGATCCTGCTTCTGTGAAGTCAGCTTAGATTTTTTTTAATCACACAATCTTTCGATTTTTTCCCTTTGAAATTCTTACAAATCTGCAATCGGCGTTCATATAAGTTACTAGTGTCAGAAATTGGAAAACAATAGCACTTAAAAGACAATGTATTTTTTAGCTCACACAGTGAGAAAAACTACGTTCAGATCTAGAAAATATCTAAAAAATATAAATCAAAGACATGTTTCTGTAAATATAAAAACAAAACACACAAAAAAAAATGCAACGCTTAAATCGATACAGCAGGCATGTTAGTACCTTGATTCCAAAATTCTCAGGTTTTGCTAGCTAATAAAATGCTTAATCTCACTCTGTGAAACTGAAAGACTTTTGATATCTTTCCTGCAGGCAAATTCAAGTATTTTAACGCTTTTTGTTTTCGATTTATGTATTTTTCAACTAAATTCTAACGTTTTTAAATCGTGCAATTACCATAACAGAACAATAAGCTGCTTATCATTTTCTTTTTCTTTTCATAGCTTTTTTCATTTTTGACCTTAACATTTTACCTTCTGATACTTTGATAAAGGGTGGAATATAAAGTAGGGCGCGCAAATGATTAAACTAAAAAAGAAAAAAAAATTTTTTTTTGCTAGACCCAATATATCATTCTCTGCCTGGAAGCAGATGTTATTCTGCCAGAACAGAAAGGAATGAATAATAAGTTTTTCTAAAAACATTTTTATTAAATATTTTTCTTTTTCTCTGTAAAAAATGTTTTTAATTTAAACTTATACGCGTGTTATACATTTTTCTACTTAGGAATTTTTTTAATACAATGCATGCGGTTGGGCTTCTTTAAACTTGTAACCTTTATTTACTGAAAAAAATACTACGTACTGATGTATTTAAACATACTTACCTTTTTTATATGGTAATAAAAATTAATTACATACGCGTAGTATTAACTTCCAGATTTAAATCTATATTTTTAATTCTAGACTATTCTTTATTGCAGGTCACTAAACAAGAACAAATTTGTTTTTAAAGGATTAGAATGTATAGAAATATATTTCACGAAAATGTAAATGAGATACATTCCGTAGGAGAAAAAGAGGAAGAATGACCTTGTTTGTTTACATTAGCCGTACGCAAGTCACGTGATCTCTCAGGTCATCGGAATGTATCTCATTACTTGCCAGGCTTTAATTTAGTTATTTATTTAAAGTTTTAACAAAACCTGCATAAAGCCTTCTTTTTGAGATTCATATAGTTATCGAGATACATTCATAACTCAATGAAGTGATGCAAAAGTAAATAAGCATGAGTAATTAATTTTATTCATGTTTTTGTGAAAATCGGAAGAAATTCTATTCATAACATGAGAGCTAATTATTGTGTAAAATTGAGAATAAACTTTAGCGTAGGTTTTAAATTCTGTCTATGTGAACTTTTCGTGTCCCAAAAGAAAAGTGATCCAAGGCAGCAAACCCTCAAGATCGACATATTTTTCTTTAAAATTAAGCCTACCTAAGGTCTTTTTTTTTGGCTTAGTTTTACATTTTACACGGCATTCTCTTCAATGCATAAATTATTACTCGCCCACAATCAACCATCAAGTTTCATGAAAGGCAAAATCGGCACTACCTACCCTAAACAAAAATCCTTAGAAAAAAAAAAAAGAAAGAAAGAATGAAAAAGGAAGGGAAAAAAAAGAAAAAAAGACTAAAAGATTAAGCTAGATTAGCTTTTAAAAGATTCTTTACATTTTGTTATCAAACTTCTCTTCCTTTATGCAAAAAATTAGAGTCGATTTTTTATTTAATGATTGTCAAAGAACTACTGAAAAATTAAATTAACATAATTGTTGATACATACGGGGGTAGCTCTAATTCGAGCACACACCATAATTCGTTTTAAAACGTGATATGCATTACAGAGCACGTCGCAGTGATCGGTATTGTGCAGTGATTCTTAATCTTTTTTGTTCCTTGTACCATTGCTAGATAATCATCCTCTTCCTTTCCAAACATCGAAAAGTACGCGTAATTTACGCGCAATGCATTTATTTAAATTTAGAATAATTTTTAATGTGCTTTGTAAATTAAACAGAAAGTGTAGAAAATGTTAATAAATACCAAAATTTGAATAGTATTATTATTTACATGTTCCGCCATAAGGTACTACACGGAAGGGAGAGATGCCTTTATGGAGAAATTTTTAAGGGAAACTGGCTCGTATTAACACGTTATACATGAAGAAAACCACAAAACCACCAACGCAGGTAGCTCGTTGCTGGGATTCGAACTTCCAACGGACATACCAGTGTTCAAGGACTTTGGGATCGGCCGCTGGTGGGTCGGCCAAAATTTGAATTAAAGTAACTTTTTATATTCATAAACTAAAACTAAGCAGATAAATCAAAGGCTGATTGAATATCTTCCCTGAAACTATGTAATTCCTCCCTAAGGCAACCCTGGAATAATGGTTAGCGCTGTTGGCTGCTGCATCACTGGGTCTGGTAGAATTCCGGAGAATGCTTAAATCTTTGTAAATATGCCTGATATTTGTGCTGCGTGAGGGCGTCTAAAATACTGGTGAGCCGAAGTCCTCTAGTGTGGTTTGATGGTAAAGAAAAACGGGAACTCCGAGTCAGTCCTATGGATTATTTTTCATTAAAACTGGGACGGAATTTGCCGTTCTGTCTAATGTAAAGTCAGTCCCCTGTGGTGCACCCTGAGCAACGACTCTGTGATGACACAGCTAAATGACCGTTGAGTATTTCCATTTCTGAGGAATGCATTATGTGTAAGCGTCCGGCCATTTTAAAGAAATAAATATTAGAAAGCTCTAAACTGAATTCGTTTCAATGCATAAAAAAGTCAGTGAAAGTTTTGATGTAGTATGCTGCATTCCTTATAATCATCTTCGCATATTTATAGCTAAATGTAAATAAATATATATTAAATATTAAGCAAATAATTTATGCTTTTATGTTTATTCTTAGTTGATTTCATCGAAAAACAAAATTTTTATGTACCCTACCTGCATTTTTTTTAAAGTAAAAAAAAGAAATGATTTCATCTATAAAATGACTTGACGAGTAAATAACATATTTTTTCTTTTATTTTACACAAACTTTTATTCATTATTAAAATTTCATTTCATGCATTCATTAATAAAATTTCATATATTTGGCAAGAAAAGAAAAGGAAAAAAGGAATGGTTTTGTTTGTTTACATTAGCTATGCGTAAGTCATGTGATCTTTGAGGTCATCTACTCTGTTTGTTTGCGTTAGCTACACGTAAGTCACGTGATCTCTTTGTCATCAGAATGTTTCTCATTGTTTAAAAGGACTATATTTAGCATCTGGCTTCATGATTTCAGATATTTTTGTTATTGATCAACTGCGATAGATTTCTGTTTTCATCCCTTCTAATTTTTGGTTACAAATACTTCGTTCCCAGTTATGTGTCAATACATAATTCTGCTTATCTGGAAGACATTTTATTATATAAAACTATCTAAAAAATAAATTAAAATATTTTGCGTTACAATTATTTCTTCAGTTTATTTTACAATTACATTCTGTATAAAATATATAGTAAAAAGTTGTTAAAACTGTAATATTTTCCACCCTATTCATTTCAATATTAACTAAACTTCGTAAATGTTTGCTACAATGGTATTTTTAATGCACCCCTACAATATTTTTATAGACAGTTCGCAAAATATTTCTACTGTATGAAAATAATAAAGAAACTTTCATAGTTAACATTTTCTATGAAAGCAAAGTGCAGGATTTTTATAGTCATACATTCTTTAAACAAAATACGATATTGAACACTTCTCTTAATGATCATCGTAACATGATGATATAATTGCTGCCTAAAATATATTAGAGTAACATTCATCCAGTTCCTTGATACTTAAGAGTATACAGATAGAAATATACAAATTTATGATAAATTCAGAAGAAATTATATATAATTCCGAATAATTTACGTTTTTCGGAAGCAGTTTAGAATGTTTTACATGCGTGATTCAATAGCTGCTCAGAGAATATCTAATCCGTAGTCTACTTCCACACATCCGTCAAGATTCTTCAGTTGATATTAACCAAAAAACTGAAACGATATCAGATACAACAGAGATGAAAACAGAGTCAGATCGTCCTATTCTTTCCAACATAGACATCAGCCTAGGAGGCCATTTTCTGAGTTTTTTACGTTACTCTCACATACACGTAAGTTACTTAAGTTACCAAGTCCGCTACGTAAGTTATTCTCACAAGTAACAACTAAATAAAAGTGTACCTTTTTTTGAATTATTACTACGTTTAATTTATATGGTGTGTCAATGGTACTAATTGTCTAAAAGGCCAAAATAACATATTTTTTCTTTTACTTTACACAAACTTTTATTTATTAATAAAATTTCGTATATTTCGAATAAGCTAGGTCTGCAGGAAATCAGCAGAAATCAGGTCTGTTGAAGCTAGGTCTGCAGGAAATTTGACAGGAATGTGTTCTTTGGATCAATGCAAGATTTAAACTTGTTTCATAAACAATCTCATTAAAACACCAAAGTAATATATCTATTGAAATGGTCTTTTGTTGGTCTACACAATGTCTATAAGCTACCTTCATGGATAGAGACACTGTCTGATGAGATGTCTGAAAAATTCTAAAAGACACAACGTTATTCACACAAACACACGACATTCTATTATCAAACGCCATGAACTTTCATAATTGCAAATTGCTGATTATCATAGGTTTCTTGTTAAAATAATATGAAACTGAGCATTGCTTTCAAGGACATACTTTTTAATTTCCTCTTTTAATATTATGGTGGGAATTTCACTCTGTTCAGTACAAGAGTCCTAGAATGACCGTAGCCTAGCCCGATTGTTTAATAAACTAAAATTCGTTTTATACTATCGGTACTTAGATGGATGAAATTCATATTTCAACTACTATCAGAAAAATACATTCTTTCCACTCAGAAATATGTCAGTTCAGTTTGTCAAGCCAGTTGGGAAAATAAGAATGAAAAAAGAAAATTATTTGTATAAAATTCAGTTAAGAAAGAATATACCTCCAGAACTAATTCGATTTATATCGAAACGAAAATGTTATAAATTTTCTTCCAACGATCTAAAGCAGAACTTTGAAATATACATCAGATTCTAAATTGCTACTAAACCAAAACACATGGTTTTATATAAGGCAACATTTGGTGGCGTACACCGAAACAAAAAGCTCTTTTTCCACCACTCAATAAGTGGACAAGTGTCAGAACTCTGGCTGGAACACATTGTGTTGCACACGTTATCTTCACCTTAACAACGAAAGAAAAGGTGTTCCTTTCGAGACGAAGATTTTCAATCTATTTATACGTTGCTAGGGTAGTAAAAAACCGGCTTTCTACGAATATTCTCGCTCAGTTAGGCTATCTATTATACTGCTGGACTATAAAAACGGTGCCGGACTTTTATGCCGAAACATTGTTCGTGCTGATATTTCTACGTTTATGTCTGCTCGGTACGCGAGTTCTGCAGTTTCTTCCGCTTTTATTTTTTGTCCTTTACGAATGAAAACACGACCGCTCGACCGTCCCACAAAGTAGTGTTCTGGGTCTTCAGAGTTCTGTCCCTCCCCCCTTCCCTCTGCTCAACTTCGCTCTATGCGTGTGACGTTCTCTTTTCTTTTTTATATTATTATCATTTATTTATTTGTTTCGGTATACGTCCTCTCGTGCTTTACTTCTGCGTCGTCGCTCAAAATGGCGCTCGTATTCTTTTCCATAAAGACGCAAGTCCATAAAATGGATTTGCGAACACTTCGATTACAAGGACCACAAAACACGAGAATTCCAAGAGACAAAGCTTTTATTCTACCTTTTTTCTTATTCTGTCTGTACTTTTTCCTCTTCGGGAGCTTTATTGTCATTCCTTTCCTTTGTATCTTGTGATTCTATCTCTTAGTATGGGCGAATTTTCAAAAATAATAAAATAAAACTATGCGCATTTATGACTTAAAGACTTGAGTCGCCATCATTCGATAAATTTCATTCGATAAGGTACAAATTTGAATTCTTCGCATTCCAAAGATATGAATTCGTGTAAAATCACCAAATCGTAAATTACGCGATAAAATCGTAAAAGGAATGAGATATCTTTTTGGAAAATCCTATTGATTTTAACCAAGGAAAGGTTGGACAGAATTTTTGTAATGCCAGACATTTGTTGCTGAAAATGGGATGATTTCCGTTTTTTGTGATACTTCTTTTGTAGCTGTGAAAGAGAACCAGTGAATATTTTTTCAAATAGAGCAATGAGACGCCTTTCTTTATTTCTTTCTAAATGTTAAACAGAAATCTTTTTTCGCATAATGTTCGGCTTATTTTGAAAATTGAGTAAATTTATGAATTTTCAGATACACTTTGGTAAGAAATCGTAAGCATTTGAAGTTGCACAGTGCGTTAATATGCTTTAGTCAGTATTAAAGCTTTGGCAAAACATAAAAATGAAACTGTGTTTTACCATGTAGAGACATTAGGTTATTTGAAAGCAGAAGATGTGAAAAATGAACAATGGCCTCGCCGGTACTTGAACCTCGGACCTCTCGAATACGCGCCGAGTGTGCTGAACATTACACCACGAAGGCATGCTAAGAAGGCGGGAGAAACACCTTATAACCATGCACTCAAACTTAAAGTTCTGGAAAATAAGTTTTCGTTTTACTATAATTTCTTTTTACTAAAAATTAATGAACAAAACTGAAAACTGAATTTCTTAGTTAAATTAAGTGAAATTGTTTTCATGGTAGAAGAGTTTTGCTTTCAAAACTCATCAAATTTTGAACTTCATTTCATTCCCTGCGTGTGAACATCAATTATTCTCGAATATGAAACAAGAATTTCAATCCTGAGTGAATTATTTTTAGTTCATTTTACAGTTTATATTTAATATATTGCACATTTTATTCTAATACTATTGCATCACGAAAAGTCACAAAAAGTTCCATATAAATAAAGAAACCCGTCGCCCTGAATTGAGAAGGATAAACCACTGCAGTTTAGTTTTACTGCAAAGCCACCTCTTATTACAGAACATCTTCAGAGGTTGCTGTTTACACTGATATTACTTACTCATTATGAACCTACTCTACGGGAATAAATCAAAAACGTTGGATGTTATGAAAAGATTGATAAATCAAAAACGTTGGATGTTATGAAAAGATTGATGATCTCCACAATCTATGGTAAAGTAATAGCGCAGCATTTATTCGGGGATTTAAAACGAGATCAACTATATTTCTGGAGTTTTGTATTTCGAGAAAAAGGACGAATGTTTACCATTAAAGTAACATGAAAACATATGAATTTTTTAGCTTTTTACCACTGAATTATTCCAAGAAGGTTTCAGCAATGTACTTTATTATCGTCCTTTTTAACATTTGCACGGTTTAACAAATATTTTGATTACAAGGCTAAAAAAATATACTTTTCAAAAGAATTATTGATCAATAATTTATGATTCTGAATTTAAATTATCATCTGTAGTTGTTAAATAGTATCTGTTCTAAGTAAGTAATATTATTCCAATTAAAAATAAAATCTACAAAGCATCGATTCTAAAACTGAAAGGACAACAAACGGCTACAGGAAAGAAGTAAGCACTTTCGCATCTGTTTTAAAAATAAAGTTTTTGCTCAAAAAAAATTCTCAGTGTTTAAAAAATGTGTAGAGATGATATGTTGATGATGAAATGCCTTTAAATATTTGCATACCAACAACAGTCTCTGGTTCACCAGATTTAAAAAAGCTGATGTGTACACCGTATAACTTCCTTGTACCGGAATATTAAATTATACATACATTTTCCTGCATTTCATTTAAACATATTCAATTGAATTAAATCTACTTCGTCGATAGCGCATAAACCACAAAATAAATGCTCGCTTTAAAATTCACTATATTTATTCCTAATAGCGACACTCTGGCGCTAAGTTCACGTAACAAACAGTATTACATCAAATTCCTTTTATAACAACTCAGAATGCACCAAAAATGATATCATCTGAAGAATTATCTAATCGTTGCCACATGTTCTATTCAAATACTATAATAAATTTATAACGATGTATAAAAGAAATTAAACAAATAAAAAAAACAGTTTTTCACAGATGATTCAGCGCCGCTTATCTAATGCGCATGCGTTACTCGTAAGCATTCTTCTCTGCCCCAGATAGATTGGCGACAATATTTGCTGCTAATACGAAACACTTATTTCCTTGAATTTCGTTAGAGATATATTTCTCATTAAATTAATTCAATTCTCACTTCGCGGCAAGGCAAAAATACATAAAAACTCACAATATTTTCATTAAAAATTGAAAGCTATAGAAAAATTTAAAACATAAGTACAATTAAAACAATTAAAAAACATTTTTCACGATTAAAATTACAGTTTCGGAGCAAAAACAAGCAATTCCGCCAGCAGGCAAGAAAGCAGAATTTTCGGTGCACAAAACTAAATGTTTCCTTTTGATTCCACTGGGGGAAAAAACGCTGATGGTGCAGAAGGAATTAATTCACTATTCTGCTAAGTTTCGAATGTAAACATATATGGCTGCTATGGTAAAAAGGAAATTAGGCTTAGCCGCACTTAAACAACTTTTAAATTGTTGATAATTCTACAAATATTGCATGCAAATTAACTAACGGCATAACATCTTTAACCGGAAGATAAGAACTTTAACACATACACATATATATTTATTCTTATTCATTATAGAGTAATCTCGGGGCTTTAATATATATAATGAAGACCATTAAGTACGACGAACACTAATTTATTAATGATTTAACACATAAGAATGAAATAAAATGTAAGAGCGTTTTAAGTTACATAGCTCGCTCTGAGCTTTCCAAATCCTCCACTAATGTTCGTTAAGTCACATGACTGTAAGAAAAAGAAAATGTTTATAGTTTTGTGAATCACGCATCACGTGACCGAAAAGCAGATGCGCGATTTTAAGGATGAGTCACTCCATCTGTTACAGAACAACATAAATCAATCATTTTTAAAACAAAAAATGCGCAATTTACGAACATATAAGAATAAGAAAACTGAGCTCACTGAGTCGAGTAACAGAGTAAGTATATATGTATATATGTATACTTCTTATGCTTCGGATTGCAAACAAAAAGGGAAGCGCACATCTACACGTTATAGCAGTCCTATATACAAAATTTCAACGTTCTGAGGCTACTCGTTTTTGAGTTATGCGAGATACATAGATACATACGTACGTTCGTACAGATACTATAAAAAAATCTCTTCCGAATCCATTTTGAATTAGTTTTCTAATTCGTTTGTGGAAATAGAGTCCTTTATTCTGTCCTTAAGTACAGATGTCACGCAAAATCCAAAAACATCGTTAAATTGCATTCGTTAGTGTCAAAATGGATATTTTCGTTGAAACGTGGAATTTTTCGGGATTTCAATACTTTCTTTACTTCGTACAAGAAAGGACAGAAAGAAAATCTGAAAGGATTCCTATTTTTAAAGTCGCGTCCCACCAGAGGATTTATTAAGGTTTTTTTATACTCTCTTTAAACGGTAAAGATTACTAGTCTGTTGTTAGATTCGCTCTTGCTAGCAGAGGATTTTTGCCTCTTTAGTTTTCCTCGCACACATACCCACATAACCTTTCCACGCCACATGAAACTCATCATGAGCAAACTCACAAAATATTTAAAAGCAGGGTATTTTTATAACACCCAATAGAGGGTTAGTGGCTACCTCACTTTTTTTTTACTATTTCTTTGAAAATTAGCCGCTCGAGCGGCCAGCCGTCTAAAATAATTATAATAAAGAAGAAAAAATGTGTGTAATGATTTTAACGCTTCCAGCTAGTGACATTTCATAAAAATACTTAACATTCCTAATTAGACATCTCATGATTTAAATACATTTTTATTAAATCAATCAGATTTAAAAAATAGAAAAAGTGATTTTAAGAGCTGCGTTTATTGCTTTTCAATCACTCGGTTTGTTATTTAGAAGCAGGAAGATTAAATTTGAAAGTTGAATATCATTACGAATTTACTGAATGGCAATTAAAGCACTGGTACGTTGGAAATAAGAAGTATTCTATTTGAAGTATTGACAACACATTGCTTTCAAATAGCACCATTTATGGGTTAACATTGAAAGATTAATATCTTACATTCTGCCTAATGGCAACAGTCTGGAGAGCCAAAGATAAGCATGTTTTATTTCGAACAGTTGTTGAACAAAAATTTGTATATAGTGTAAAATATATCTAAAATAAATTTGAAATTCAAAATCCATCGCGAATCTGATTCACATTGCGAAGAACATGCATATGTGCATACAGTTTCTTCGTTATTTCATTTTTTTAATAATACATCGTGAGAACATATGGTAACAACAATTTTAGAAGTGATTCAGACACAAATGTTTTACAGACAAAAAGTGAATTTCGAGATTAATAGCACTTCTGTGCTAATTGTTTCAAAAATGAAAAAAATTTTTTAAATCTCAAAGGCTTCAGATTTTAACAGTCTACCTTTTTGCTTTTGCACTTACTCCTGCCAACCCCCCCCCCTCTTTTTTTGTGCTTAGCATCGTCTTTTTTACATTTACGCCATGTACAGTTCAGTAGGAGAATCACAAAAATTTTTAGACACATTTCTTTAGATTTTCCGATGCAGTGTTAAGTATTGGCATGTATTTTTTTAAAGTTTTCTCACAGTTCCTCATATCAATGTTCAGTTTTCTTAGTAAGATGGCTTACAAAACTTTTTGTCGTTTTATTATTGACATTTTGTGTGTTAACTTTTTTGTGTGAACTGAATTTCATGCCTTAAGTGCGAAGAACATGATATTTAAAAAATAAATGTTACCCACAAAATATTTAAAAAACGCCCCTTTGGACGTAATTTAAAATCTGAAACCTTTCAGTTTTTTTTAATTTATTACATATATATATATACTTTTTTCTGTAATTATATTCCTTTCTACCGGGTACGCTTCTTTTTCTCGGAATATAACGTTGCTAAATTCCTTGAAGGGTCAGTTTTCTCTGATTTTAATTTACAGTATGGATTGTACGTTCTCTATTTTAATTCATAATTAAGGATATTTTAAAGTAAGAGGCATTTTTCAAATGCGATTTTTCCTGCGTGACAATCACGAGGTTTTTTATAAACACTTTTTTAATTATTTCCATAATAATAAATGGAATCATTAACTTTTTTCTTTTTCACTTTGCTTCCATATATTATTTTATCAAATTAGAAACAAAATTCGTTCTACTACGAAAAAAAGCCACGAAATCTTTTACAGTTACTGAATTTGAATCTGAAATCGAAACGGTATTCAAAGTAGCTCATTTAAAAATATTTTCTTTAAATGAAAACCCATAATTTAAGAAAATAATTTAAATCGCGAAGTATTTTTCTGACTGAAATTCAGCATTGTTGCTTCGAGAAGGAAAGAAATTATTTTCATAATTCTAAATTTTCTTTTAAACAAAGCAATTGATTTCAAAAGAATGTGTTATTTCTTCCTTATTTTTTTTCACTAACTCGCATCTTCAGACATATTTGTTTTATATCACATTGGCAAATTCATTATATTATTATTTCTAGATGGCAATTCTCATAATAACAAATACTAACTATTTTGATTATCAGTGGAATAATAAAAGGAGAAATATATTCTAATTTAATTTCTTCAAATAGATTGTCTCTGAAATTTCTTTAACGTAGATTATAAAAGAAACTGTATTTCATTATATTCTTTTAATATTTATTAAATATATGTTAAAGTCATGAAAATCAAAAAGGAAATGTCGGAACGAAATTGAAAATTTTTTGTCCTCCTGTATGAAGGTTAATCCTTTCTTCTCTTGGTTAAGAATTATCAAAATGAGCAAATGCAAATTTAATGAAACCTTCTAACACTGTATCTTTAACTGAAAATTATTTCAACGAGTAATGTAATGTGAATATGTAATTAAGAATCTCTCTTTTTTTCTTTTTGAATTCAACTAGGATTTTATGAAAGTACTATTAATAACGTACTTTATGGAAATACTGGCATTTTATACTATATTAGTAAAAAATAAGAAGTCGTCTACTTCAATTTCTTAAGCCTTTTTTGTAGCTCGATTATGTGAAGAATTTTGACTTTTTCAACAACTTGTTTCTTTTTCCTGAAGCTTTCAGCCAGTTTTAAAACTAAAATTGTAGAGATTGTGTCTTGGATCATTCTCTTAAAGTCATGAATATATTTCTAAGCATAACTTCAGGCAGAAAATTTCTAGCAGTCATCCTGCATTTAAAAATGTAAAGGAAACTCATGTGCGTTGTTTTTAATGAAAAACTAAATAGAATTCGAACAGCAATGATTTCAGGTAAAATGAAGGATTAAAACTTAATTTTTCAAAAAATTATATATTGTGAAAGTTACAACAGATCTTTTGCAACTAACATTTAAAATGTAATTTTAATAACTGTTACAAACACTGCTTTTCACCTTAGTTGCGAAAATATACAATCAATGCTATTAAACGTTGATAAAAGGCTTAGTAATGTATTTTTAGTAAAAAAAGATAAAATTTATACCTTAACCACACTTTCCTCTTTCTGGTAATGGAAATGTGTCTGCTGAAATATAACTTTATTTTCCCCGAATTTGAAGTAAATGTTTCCTTCTTTACTTCAGCCATATTCTCCGTCTTAATAATTTTGTAGAATTAGAAGCTTCAGAAATAAAATTTGAAGTACCTTATACATGTTGATAATCGGTTTGAAATACAGTTTCCAAAGCTACTCTTATAAAAAATATAACTTAGCTGACATTCAACTATGTGGTATTCTGCAAATAGCTTTGGCTGAGAAATTATTCTGAAATAACTCCTTAATCTGATTCTTTCTGTACTGGCATACTGTATTATGAGTTAAAATAGGAATTGAATAAAACATAATGCAAAGGAACATAATGCAGTTTCTTGATTTAAAAATAAAATTATTGCTAATGTAATTTTTCCATTTTATAGCCGGAAAGATATAAAAATATTTACTTTTCACGTATGAAACTGCTCACACATTTGTATTAAGTTTTACGACAATTGTAGCACTTAATATAATACACTGATTCTGAAAATTAGAAGCAAATTGGCAGCAATGCTGATGGCGTAGAACAGATGTTAATCCATAACGAAGAGGAAGCTTGACAGTTGAAAAGCCATAAATATTCAGAGTTATTTCAATTAACATTTGCCGCCACAATTCACTTGGCGCTCTAATCGCTCTTATTCAAGAGAATTTATATTTTTGATACTTTTACAATAGGAAAAAAAGCAGCACTCCAACCTTAACGGCAAGAGAGCTAGAAGCAAAAGTGCACAGTTATCCAACATGGAACCTTACCAGAAGAAATGCTTAAGTTCTAAAATTTCCGAATCATCTACGGAGCTTTACGAAAGTCATATGATATAGACTGACTTAGAAATAAAGCTTTCCAGAAAAAGGCGTTAGTATTTATAGAGTACAGAGGGGGAATTATTGCTAGTTTAAATTATTATATTGATTTATATATTTTTATCGAACATTCTCAAGCTTCCAATAAAGGTTCGCAGTGGCTGAATTCTGAAAGAAATACCGCTCTTTTTTGGAGAATCATGCTTTATGTATATATATACGCATATATGCTTAAAAGTCACTGAGATCTCTAAGAAGAGAATTTTACGCTACAATACAGATAAGCTGTTCGTTCACAAAACTTACTCAAAGAACCTATTTACTTCGAGAGCGAGAAAACGCCTGATTCTCCAAACGAAAGCGGTAGTCCCTTTAAAATTCAGCCGTTGAGAACACTTATTGTCAGCTTAATGTTTGATTCCCATTTAAGGGGAAAAAAGAATGTTTATCCTCTCCAATTAGAAGAGTTTTTAATTTTCGTCATTTAAAAACTTTTTGAATTTTTCCCCTAGAACCTTATCATTAATTATATACAGAATGGATATTTTAGGGAATCTCACAATTGCAATTGGAAGAATAAGTCCAGGAAGTTAGCTTTGATTGAGTTGATTCTTTCCGTTCCATTACTCGTTCGATTCTTTTCGCTCTTCCCTCCATCTAGATAATCATCCCAATCTCTCTGCTCGTTCAACTCTTTCTATTCTTCGCCCTATCTTTACTAACCGTTCTTGATTCACTTACCATTCCCTATCTTTTTCATCAAGATTATTATTAGTGAGCGGTGAATCATAAAAAGAACCGATTCAGTTCAGTAAGCAAACGGTTCTTATCTGATCCCACAAAAGAACGGTTTTTCCGAACCCTAAAATGCAGCTCTTCCAAAGGTGTCCTGTACGCTCCCTATGAAACTCATATCACGAGATTCGGTTCTCCATACTATTTGTTCAAAACTTTTGATTTATAAAAATTCATCATTCAGATTTGTTGAGGTTGAACAAACGTAATCATCAATAAAAAATTCGGAAAGTGCTCTACTAAAAGGCTTTACATAAAATACTGAAATTTCATCTTGATGTCTCTGGATATATAATATTTGATGCTTTACCAAATATTCTAGGAAATACAAGTATTTATGATTATTTTTTTCTATACCATCACATCTACACAACTGTATCATATGTTAACATCTACACAATTGTATCATATGTTAACATCTACACAATTGTATCATATGTAATGGGGGGAGAGAGATATTTCATGTTGCTGGACTCTTCCAGAGATAAATGATTTTAGAATAAGATGGGAAACATAATAATACTTCTGACCCATTATTCTAGACTGCATTACTGTTCTATGCTCAAACTAAAGATAATTTTTTCTTTTATGAAATCACCGAAACGCAGATTATTCCTTCCTATTAGAGAATTCTGTTATCTGAGAATTCTGATGCAAAAGTTTTGCTGGCTGGTGCTTTTTATGCCAAGCTGCTTATGTCAAGATTCTGCTCTGACTATCAGTTACACGCAGCAATGAATCTTTGTACGCAACCATTCTTTAAATCATCAACATTCAGGTTTCTTAACAAGAATTTGAGAGTCTTTTAGATGGCAAGTACAACCATTCTGGATACGTCTAGTCATCTTGCCTCTGCCATAATTGTTTACTGTCGTTCTAAACAATTAAGAATTCTCTGACTGTATATACTCTTCTAGAAATTATATTAACATTCCCAAAAACTGTTTTATCAGATAAATAATGAACAAATTCTGAAATTCAAAAGGTTTCAAAGAAAGTTCGTTGCGCAAAGCGTTTGTTTCACTTTCGAATGACATCGTGTTTTCTACAAATAATTAATTAATTTGTATTGGATTGTGATAATTCGTTTATTCTTTCAGTCATTTCATTAATAATAAATAAAATTTATTGAGTAATTTAATGAAGTGCCATTATATTTATTCATTTTCAACCAGTCTTTCTAGCGGATTGATCCATTCATTATCTATACGACATGTAATGCATGAAACAAGTCTGAAAAGAGTTTTCAGCTAAAACGCCGTCGTCGTTAGCTCTGAGGTAGCCGAAAAATTTTAAGACCTGCAAAGTCCTGGATCGGCGGTTCTCAACCTTTTGACTTACGCATACCATCTAAACAAAAATTGAAGAACTTTAGTACCACTACTACATTTTACAATGATTATTTTTCAATTTCTTAAAAGAAATATTATATATGTGTAATGATTCCAAATGTGTAGAGGAAAACATTAGAATTTTTAACAGCTTTCGATACTGCGTAGGTGGCTGAGTGGTAAGACGAGAGGAAAGAGTTGATACAAAACTAAATTCAGTCAATTATCATCTATGTTTACAGATCTGCAGGCATACTAGAACAATTCCTTGTATGCAATATACTCTTTAATCATAGCAATTACGATGATTCCTTATATGCACAGATAAAAAGATGCGACGTCATTTCAGACAAATAAGCCGCAACGTGGAAAAATAGCGTGTTGCCAGCATGAAAGCGTAAGCGAAAGAGAACGCAGCAGCTCAAAGGAAGACGGGAGAAGTTGACAGTTTCAGTTCAAGTTAGAGAAAGTTTTGATTTACAATTACTTGATTAGGCAGGAGATATTTGCATTAGAACGTTACGTAATTTCGAATGATCTCGAATTTGGAAGAAAGGATGAATTTAGGGGTAGAGCACCAAATTTAGGATGCTAATTTTGAGACCTCCAATTATTTTTAAAGCCGCTATAATATTTTGTTGTATCTTACATACCCCACCCTTTCAAAAGAAAGGCTGGGTGAGCAGGGCGGGAGCAAAAGCATTAGAGCAGCAAAATGTGAAAGATATAATTTTGAAAATACGATAGCTGCTGTAAAAATTAGTTGGCGATCTCAAAATTAACATTCTAAATTTGGTGATCTTCTTCTAAATTCATCTGTTCTCCCAAATTCGAGATTTTTCTACGTTACGTAACGCTGCTTGAAAAATGCAAACCAAAATTAATACAAACAATCATAGCTTGTCTCTGGAATCGCACATACTCTGGTATAAAAACCTCTGGCAGCTAATTACGTCTTCTTCTTCTGCTAGCTTCTACCCGGCTAATAATTTCTCCCTTTGCTAAAAGTACCCGGCATTAACTACGCAATCAAAGTATGCCGACAACGACTACAAGCTGATATCCTCTTCTATGCTTTTTCGAAATTATTACATACACATATTGTCATTTGCACAACTTATTGACTGTTTATATTAAACTAGAAAACCCGGCGGTCATACGAAATGACCGCTGTTCTAGATATTATAAATTGTAATTAAAATGATTTTTGCAAAGTTGTTTGCTAATTCAAGGGCAGACGGCGCGGACGCCCCTTTGCTTACTGCCCCACGGGGTTTCCCCCTTCTACTTGCTTAATTGCTTAAAGTAGAGTGCAATGAAGGGAAACACTGGCGGTACATTTCTTTCTTTGCTTAGTGGTTTCTTTTTGTAGAGAAAGCCGTTTTTGTGCAACTTTAGCTCCTTTTCTCTACTCTTCAGTGCTGTATTTTCTAGGAGGTATTCTTAAAAGAAATTACGTGAAGACGTAGTTGTTATGTAAAACAGATGATTGCCAATACAAACAAATGTTCACTTTCACCCTGACACGCCGAATTTGCGTTCAGCCTTAAATTGTTTCAAAAACAGATGATTGCTAATGCAAACAAATTTTCACGTTCCCCCTGACACGCTCAGTTTACGATCAGCTGAAAATTTAGTTTAAAACACTAAGCCCGGCAAAATTTTAAACTCTTTACGCGAAAGGATATTTAGCATAAGAGTTTGGGTAAACCTCCCTGATGAGCGACAACTCGTTAATTGGTTTCGTCTCCTTTAATTTCTCAACGTTTGCAAGTTTCTAGGTAATTCATATGTAAATATAGTTAAATGCATAATAAGCAAAAATTGTATGAATTAAAAATATTTAAATACCATAATAATTTAAATAAAATGATAACTATTTTGATAAAATTTATTTTACTATTTAAATGTCGTGGCAACTTCACCCCATTGACTAGTACAGTTACGCAAGCAACCAATAACCTATCGGCGACAAACAGACACTTAAGCTGCATACAATACAGATACCCGCACATAAAAAATATTAGAATAAAATTGGTTACCATTTTAATTATCAAAATTTAAGTTATAATACTTTATTTCTAAAACTGCAAGTGAAATTTGGGTTTGTGTAAGAGAGATCGGTTTCTTTTTATCTGGCCTTATTTCACTTAGTTTTAACCATAAATTAGAATCCGCTTTTAACTTTGTTCCATATGTATTTTTCAAACATAACTTGGAAGAAAATCTTCACACAAATAGGTTGTGCAAAAGCAATAAAAATTTGATAACTTTATTTGAAATGTCTTTCAATTCTTTTTTTTTTTTTTTTGGTTCAGACAAAAGATAACAAGTGTGTTATTTTTGAAATCTTCCGTTTAGAGTTCTATCACAGGAAATTTCTATCAACTGTTCTTTTTCTTCACGAGGTAATATTTCAGGTACAGTTGAACCAAATGGATTTCTAACCCACTTTTCTTTTTCACAATCCTCTGAAAAATATTTGCTGAAACTATTTATTAATGAAAAACAATGACTTTTTAATGTCGGATGCTAATTCTTTCTTATTTTCAAATTAATTTCGGTTAGAAAACATTTTAAAAGCGGTAAAAAGCTTAAAATATTATTATCTAATTCTCTGATTATTAGATCAAGATTTTATTATTGCATTTATTTTATCTCCAATGGTAAACGAATTATTACTTTGTCAATGTAATCCTTAACTTAATTCATTTGACTTTCCAAAAATATCAGCTAAATATGCTAAACGGGCCAGCCATAGTTCCCTAAATAAACAGTTTTGCAATTCAAATTTTGAATCACAGAGTAAAATTTTAATTTCTGATCGAAGTTCAAAAAGACGATTTAAAACTTTGCGTATGGATAACCACCTTATTTCGGATGTAGCAAAAGCGGTTCAAGTTCTCTGCCCATCTCTTGGCATAAAATCGTAAATATTCTTGAACTTAAAACCCGGCTTTTAAAAATTTACAATTTTCACAGCTTGATTCAAAACGATTGTCAGGTTTTCGAGGATTGTTTTGGCTACTAAAGTTTCCCGATGAATGGAGCAGTGAGATAATTTAGTTTCAGGTTTTCGATTTTCTTTATTTGAGAAATAACACCGGAAAGTTTTGCTGTTTCCGTCACTGCATACGGCAATACACTTATTCCAAGGAATATCATTCTCAGCCATAAAATTGTCAATTACTTTGAAACTTTCATTTTCACTTGTTCTATCATGAAGAGGTTCATAAAATAAATAGTCTTCGATAGTTCGTTTATCTTCTTTGAAACGTATGTAAACTAATAATTGAACTAAGTACGTTTTAGCAGTACTTTCATGCAATTGCAAAGCGGAATACACATATATTTTATTTTTTGAATAAGTGTCTATTATGGAATTTTCCATTTCATAAATTCATTGACTTACTGTATCATTTGATAACGGAATATTAAGTTCATTAGCCGCTTTGTCGTTGAATACTGTTAAAACGATATCTTTTGCTGATGGTAACGTAAGGTTTTCTCCAATAGGGTCAGCCTGCCCAGTCTCGGCAATTCTTAGGCTAAAACATTTTCACTTAAAGTAACAAAATCTTTCATCACTTATTTACTATTTTTGAACTCCGATCATTTCCTCTTAAAATATTCTTCAGATTTACCCTTTAAACTGGCATGCTTAGATTCGAGATGTCTTTTAAGAAACGATTTTAATTGGATAACAGTTCCCCGCAAACGTTTCTTTTCAATGTTCTTAGAGTTAATAGATTGTCCTGGATCCATCACCTATGAATCATCACTTTTCCGATTAGTTAATCCTAGCCATTTTTTCACTTTGAAAAATATAGGTTTGTTTTATTTTTTTGACAAATATTTAAATGCGCAGTATATTACCGAGTTCTTCAAACCCAAACGACGATATTCTCAAATCGCATTGAAAAGTAAGGAATACAAAGTAACAAGAAGACAAAATACCTGCAGGTAAGAGACAGCAAATCGACGTAAATAAATTATTTTAATTGAAAACAGAGCAATATGAGCCCGGAAATGGTGGCGTCATAAAGTGTAGATACGCTAATAAATCGATTAATTCTAAAAGAATTAATGAGATACTGTTATCGTTTTATAGGAATTTATTTTTATTTCCGATGAAGTACAACATCCATTTCTGTTTGCTCCTTTTAAGAACATCATTTATGAAAAATGTTGTTAAGCCTATGGCTGAAAGAATATTTGTAAAAGTAAAACGAATTATTTTGCTAAAGTCAATGAGCGGCTTCTGAGCTTGAACAAAACTCAGATCGTAAAAATTTACTAGTTTTAGATAAAAAACTTAAAGAGGATGTTGAATTTTTGAATTTAGTAATAAAAAATACTCTGTTTCTTTGCGTATCACCTGTTTGTCTCTCGCGCACCACCAATGGTACGCGTACCACCGGTTGAGAATCGCTGTCCTAGATGTAACAGCATTGCATTATAGTCATTTCCGGTATCTAACATCATACCATGTATAAGCTGCATTTTGGGATAAAAAGTACTCCCTGCATTGCTGCTCGCATTTTCTAAGCCAGTGTTACCCAATATACGTTAGAACGTATCAAATCATAAGTGAGTATTTTACTGCGGTATTTCATTGCTACTTATTATTTTACAGTAGCAGTTTGCCATATTTACAGTAGCAGTTTGCCATATTTTAATTCTTTCGTTTTATATTTTCAAATAAAACTATGTTACTGAATACTCAAATCTTTTTTAATTTGGCTTACTTTCAGATTTATATGAAAGTACTTTGTTTCAAACAAAAAGAAGTTTTTTGTATATAATGAGTGATTTCTAATTGAAGTTTTTGTATAGGAATGCTTTTGAAACTGAATTATCAGTTTGATTTAATGTGTCTCGCTGCCAAAACGTCGTCAATAAAATCTAAATGTCCTTTCTAACTTAAAAGTTTAATACATTGTGGGTCATTAAAACTGCTACCCATTATAGAAGCGCACAATAAACCTGAAATCTTCTTGAAAGACAGAATATGGTGGGATTGAAAATTATTAGCATTTCAAGGCATGCCCGCATTGCAGGCAGGACAGAAATCCCCTCAAACTAGTATACGGAAGCAGACTGAAATACAGAGTTTCAACTGGAACTTGCGTTTATTCGTTGTTTTTTATGCACTTCTCATAGTTGGATCACGGGAATGCTGATGCGTCATGCTAAAGATTATCGTGCCACTCAACTGGTATCCCTGTTGCTCAATATCTAATTGTTATTATAACTGATAATCGATGGGTTCAGGAAGGCTACACGCGCGACCGGCAGAACCTCAACGGCTTCAATTCAAGACTATTAACCAATGTTCAAACTATTAACCAATTCTATTAACCGATGTTTAAATTGACAAACATCTTGTGCGCAGCGCTGTTAAAAATAGCATAACCACATCATATCCCTGGGTCTGTAAATTGGATATGTAGCACATCGCTAAATGTCCTCATGTACGATGTGACGAAATCTGTAACACCATAAGTTGTTAGTGAGGTGACTATTACTTCATTTTCTCTTGACACTGCAACATGGGATTCAGCGCCTATTGAGGTGCGTGCAGCGGCACACATGAGTGCTTTAATGGCGTGACTCCTTGCTTACTGACTAATGCTGCTTTTGCTTATAACACTAGCCGAAAAGCGGTAAAGTCGCTGAACACTGGTAGTTTGGTTCGAGGTTCTAATCTCGCAAACGGGCTAGATGCATGGGTAGTTTCGGGTTTTCCCCATGTGTAAAACGTCCTCCACAAAAGCATCCCTCTCCTTAGGCAGATAGCCTTCGAGGCTTTGCCGTAATCACATAAACCAAACCAAATCGAACCTTGCAATACCATGATGACCGTATCCATGATGCATGGAAAGAAACTTTTTGCATTCTTCATCAAAAATTTGCGGAATATTTATAACGGAAATTTGCATTGCGGAATATAAATAACGGAAATTTGCATTCTTCATCATCATGCAGTCAGATGACTTGGACAGATGTTGTAAGATACTATTCAATACACATCCTATTGATCTCTAGTTCAAATGTATGGTATTTATATCAACCACCTTCAGATTACTGAGGTTATGATGACTGCCGCATGTCATAGCTTCTTTTCTTCGTCTTTCAATAAGGTCACTTTGAAACTGAATTTCGCCCTAGCTTTCTACGATTCCACAACATGGAAAATTTTCATCTCCTGCCTTGACTGGCCCGTTCTTGAGATCATTTTCCGATTGAAAACATTTTTCAACAAGTGCAGAGAGAATAGTGCCAAACACCCGCCGACAAATACGACAAAAGAACTCTAGTGTAGAAATTAAAATGGCTTTGCCTTCAGTACTCGTAATTATCCAATTCTACTCCATGTAACGTTCGACTTACAAGTTACATAAGAACTGCTATTGTTCTCAAAAGACGGGTAGTAATTTCTGTATGTTCTGCCTTGAAAATTACCTGAAATTTTGATCATTTAATCTTTTCATTATGAAGCATTTGTAAAATAAATATGATTCTGGTAACCACATTCCTTCATGATGTTACTAGCAGTTTTGATAGCCAGCAATGTACGTCTAATTATAAATATATTGTTGCGTGCGTACGGGTTCGTTATGGATTGAATGCACAAGTCGTTAAGAAGTTAACAAAGTTTATTCTTTCCACAAGAAATAAATCAAAATACTGAAATATTTCTTGAGATATTCGCAGAATATCACAATATCTCAAACGTTTAGCAAAACTCAGTTCAAAGCAGATAAACTAATTCTATAAAACAGCGAAATCGCTACATCATTAAGTAAACAAAGAGCAGTTCGCTTTAAACAGCTACAACTGCAACAACAACTGAGATGAGGCCTTTCAATTCAGCTTTTATAAGCTTTTTAATTAATCACTAGAACAATCTCGATTTTTTTTAGGTTTTTCTGGATGGCAACAGTAATTACGAGATATTTATTTATTAAATATTAAATGCACACGCTCTTTATTTTTATTTTTTCCGACGTAGTTTTCTCTTCAAAAATCGTCTGCGTTGCACGGGAAAATCAAGCAATTTTAATTACAATTCTAAATAAACAGATAAATAAATATAAAATCCGTAACAATATATACCCTATATTATTTTTCTAAAAATCCTTTTTTCATTTTAGGACTTCTAGATGCGATTTGGAAACTTTCAAAAATTTAAAATTTTCTCGAATGCGATCAAATAAGAAATAATTCTAATAAAATTTCAAAGAATTTCAAAATCGCAGCTGCAATTTCCTTCTTAAGTTCTCATGCAATTTTTTGAAAATAGATAAATGAAGCAAACTTGTGAAAATTTTCAGACACTTGTATCATGATTATGACGAGGGACTCGTTATTTTGTTTAATTTAGCGACACCACTGGTACTTATTTCATTAAGTGCTAATTATAATTATTGCAGCTCGAAGCATTTTGATTCCCATACATTTATTTATGATTAGAAGTTTGATTTAATATCAATAAAACTTGACTGTTTCTTAGTGCCTTATCTTCTTTATAGAGATCCAGATTTTACAGATTTCTTTTACACCTTCTTACTGATGTAGCAAAATGTCATCCACTTTTTCAGTTGCAATGTGAACTATAAAAATAAATGAAAGGCAATCTCGATTTCAAGGAAATCCTAGAGAAATAAAAGCATTGTCATTAGAGATACTTCATCTTTCATTTCCTTTGCAATACTCATCTGACATATTTTTTCTTTTCGTTTTTTCCTTCTTCATGACGTAATGACACTACAGCGCTGCAGGTTTCAAAAGACGTGACATTATTTCTGTTATTTCACTTCACGAAATCAAAGCCAATGAGAAATAAGGTTTAAGCACTAAAGTCAAGGGTCTCTCGTATGTTTCTGGCGTTTTAGAGTTCGTGTTTGAGTTTCTGGTCTTGCCCCGCGTAATAGAGGAAATGAAGCGAGTATAGCCGGGAACTGAAGCCC
>KK112617.1:307083-382542 GCA_000611955.2 Stegodyphus mimosarum | reverse complement strand
CCTTTTGGCATGAGGGGGCGTGTCCTAAATGTGATATACAAGCAAGCGCTGATGAAACATCTTTCTTGATATTTAATTGCATTTATTTCCTTTCTTGAAGTGTAAGATATACCTTTAAGAAATTAATACCATTAATTATACTTAAATATTGTTCCGACTTTTTTTATGAACAAACTTTCCCATAATCATTTTCTTAGAAAACCGCATAAACTCAGAATGAAAAAAATAATAAATTTTTAAAGACATTTAATCCATATTTTATGTAATTAAAGTTCAATATGTAAGATAAAACTTGATTTGGATCTGGCTAGGTTAAGCATCTTAGAATGCCCAAACAATTACCGTTCCATCTTTGACTTCTAACTTAGAATGCTAAAGCAGCAATACAGAAAAGTTGGACTAAAGTATTTACTGTCATTTCATCTACAGAGAGCTAAAATGTCAATAAAATTAACTGCTGCTTTTTGCGGGCTAGACAGACAAAGTGATTCTAATTATTTAAAAGTCGAAATTTAAATTTAAAGTACAACAATCTGACTCTTCAGCCCGCCTGCTAATGTAATTTCAAAGAGTAACTCTCCATCTTGAGTCACAACCTTAAAAACGAGCAGAGCAGCTCCAGCACGACAGGATAAAATTTTTAGCTTTCTCTGTGAACTTTCTCTCTAAATTCATTTGTTACTTGAACTTTATCTAAACAAGTTTATAATTAAAGTGTACATATTTTGTGTATGTTATTCACAGTAGGAAAACATGCAGTGATTAGCATCAAATAAAACTATTTTATTCTAGATTTAAATGAACTAAAATGTTTTCTGAGAAGACGATTTCTTCGTGTAATTGTAATACAATCCAAATTGACAATTGCTTAGCCTTAAAAAATTCCTTCGAAATTTTAAATTACCTTTAAAATAATTTCATTTGATCAACTCACTTGATTATTACTTTTGTACTCCTAAATAACTTTATTTGTAGCAGTTTAAGCTTCTGCAAAAAGAAAACACCCCAACTAATCCAAAAGTAACAGAAAAAAAAAAGATTAAGTGATGTTTGTAGATTTGTTCTTTTACTTTGTGTGTCTAAAATTCAATTTTACCCTGAGTCTTCTATTTAACCGAGTGACTAAAACATGCATATTCTATAGTTTCATTTCAATTTTTACACTTTCAGGAGAAATGGATTAATTGCCCGTGGTTTACGTGAATGTTTCCAGGTCTTAAATTAATACGAGTCGGTTCCTCTCACATGTTCTCCGAGGAAGATAACTCTGCATAAGCAAACAACACTCATGTAATTTTATAATGAATAATTAATCACCTTTCTAAACCTCACCTTTAAAAACCTTCAGAATTAAACCCAAAGCTAAGTATTGAAACTCTAAATGAAAAAGTTTTACGATATACAGCGAATGAGATTTAAATCATATGAAGTTAGATTAGATTATTTAAGTACGGTAAAGCGTACGAGGGTTGTCTGTCGAAGGAAAAGGATGCCTCCTTGGAGAAAGTTATTGGGGAACCTGGTTCGTATTCTCGTTATGTATGCAAAAAATCACAACAAAAAAATGATAAGGGCATGAAGATAGTTTGAAAAGTCAATGGTGGAGTGAAAACAGGGTAAAAAACAGTGTATGTTATAGATAAAATAAAAAATAAAATCATTTGCTCCACAATTCAAAATTTTTCCCTGTCGTAATAAAAAATTCTTAAACCTAAAAATTTTCTAGTTTATATATATATATGTAAACTAATGTTTTAAAACTAATTTTTAAGAAACTAAAAAATTATATACATGTACATATATATTAAAGTATTCTTACAATGAATACATAATTTTTTAATGTCTAATAATATAAAGATAAGTTTCTGATTTTTTCACTTTCTGCGATTTAAGTAACTACATTTTTTGACTACCTAGAAAGAAGAGAAAGAAGTATATTGTTTACTTTAACAAATTAAATTTTACCCCGGCAAAATGAAATCCGTTGACGATCATGCCTCAGGAGCTCATAGACGAGAAGGCAGAAATCTAAAAGTAGTGCTTCGTAAATGTTTTGACTGAGGGTAATCTAAGACTTTTAATTTATCTTCCACCTGCCCACCCACATAACCGATTCTCAGGAATCTTCCATTCAGCAAAGCAAAAAATCATTAATGCATCCTTAAAATTTAATCAATCTGTTATTGATTAGAAGACTGAGCAACTTTAAAGGATTGGTTAGTAATTTATATCTTTATTTTATATTTTATTAATGCATCCAATTTATATAGATATATAATTTATAACATATTGAACTAACAATTTTATAAACATTTGCTGTTTTCTTATAATTAATAAAAAGTGTTTTTAACATTATATATTACACATTTGGAGCAGAATCGTTAATTTTTAATTTTAACAATGCATCAAATTTACAATTTTTAAAGTTGTTTGAAACTTTTAATGATAATATCTTTTTTAAAGTATTAGATTGTTATCTAAAATCTTCAGATTGCAATTTATTTTTATGCTTTAAAGTACTTAAATTTGGCTTTGAAATTGATATCAGATATTGTTGCACATTAAAATGAGATAGACAAATTAACTCGTTTCATTGTTACTGAAAATGTGAAAAATATATACTTGCAAGTAATTCATAAACAAAGAAACTGATCTGTACATCGCATGACTTCCTTGTACGGAATATTAAATCATACGCATTTTTTCCTGCATTTCATTTAAACTTATTGAATTCAATTAAATCTGCTTCGTCAATAGCACATAAATCACAACAGAATAAAAGCACTCTAAAATTCGCTATATTTATTTACCATAGCGACACTCTGGCGCTAAGTTCACTTAACAGCGTTACATCTCATTCATTTTATAACTCACAGTGAGTAAAAATTATAGCACCTCAAGAATTATCACAAGTTCTATTCAAATACTATAATAAATCTAAAACGATGTATAAAAGAAATTAAACAAATAAAAAAGACACATTTTTTCACAAGCAATTCAGCGCCGCTTACCTAATGCGCATGCTCAACTCGTAAACATTCTCCTGTGTACGAGACAATATTTCCTGCTAATACGAAACACTTATTTCCTCAAATTTCATTAGAGACATATTTCTCATTAAATTAATTCAGTTCTCGCTTCGCCGCACAGCAAAAATACATGAAAACTCAAACATTTTCATTAAAACTTGAAAGATATAGAAATCTTAAACTACCAAGTACAGTTAAAACAATTAAAAAAACAATTTTTACAATTAAAATTGCAGTTTCTACGAAAAAACAAGCAGTTCGGCCAACAAGCAAGAAGGCAGATTTTTCGACGAACAAAACTAAAAGTTTCCTTTTTGTCACACAAAAGCAAAAAATTAAAAAATTTTAAAAGCAAAAAATGCCCAATTTACGAACATATAGGAATAAAAAAATTGAGTTCACTGAGCCAATTAACACAGTGGTATATATATATCTAAATATACTTCTGGTGCGGCCGATTGCAATTAAAAAGGGAGGTGCACATTGACACGTTATATCAGTCCTATACACAAAATTTCAACGTTCTCCGGCTACTCGTTTTTGAGTTATGTGCAATATATACATACGCACAGACAGACGCTACGAAAAAATCTCTTTTAAATCCATTTTAAATTAGTTTTATCATTCGTTTGGGGAAATAGAGTGATTTATTCTGTCCTTACGTATAGATGTCCCGCAAAAATATGGTTAAACTGAATTCGATAGCGGTCAAATTGGATATTTTAGTTGAAATATTGGTACGCGGGATTTTTCGTGATTGCAATACTTCCTTTTTTTCGTACAAGAAGTAAAATTTGATATTTCTTCAACACTAGCAATTTTATTTGTAAATAATGCTGACATCTATAACTGTTTTAAAATCTCATCTAGTTATTCTATCAACTCATAACTTTTCACTGGTTTTAAAATTAAGATTTATATATATATATATAATATATATATT
This sequence comes from Stegodyphus mimosarum, assembly GCA_000611955.2. NCBI lineage: Eukaryota > Metazoa > Arthropoda > Arachnida > Araneae > Eresidae > Stegodyphus > Stegodyphus mimosarum. Next base: position 378,570 of record KK112617.1, on the reverse strand, counting down.
TTTTAATTATTAGTCTGCTATTGATCTTTCATTAAAAAGCGTACCAAAACTTCTTATAACTGCGATCATTTTTTATTTTACACTGTCTTGTTTGCTTTTAAGCCTCTGAATTTTTTCATAAAGTTTCCAGATTGTTAATCTCTATTAAAATCTGCTTTCCACTGGTGACGATATTTAAACATTACATCACCAGGCTTCAGGACAGGGCCGAGACGAGGGTGAGGTACTTGCCTCAGGTGACAAATACAAGGGACGCCAAATTAGCTAGTTGATCAAAAATTCAGAAATTTATTTTTAAACCTTATGATTTTTAACTTTTAATTTCGTAATATATCAGTGAATATTAAAAGAATTTTGTGTTATAAACAATTCAGCTAAAAATAGAAACACTAATAGCATCAATTTATTCTCAAAAGACATGAGCTTTCACAGTAGTGTATATAATATTTACTAACATTAAAATTTTTTTATTGAAAGTAGCTTTAAGGAACAAATTACACTTTGTGTAACGAATTGTATAGACTAAACTCTCACAAAAAATATTATACTTCGACATTAGTTGTTCTTTGCTGTCTCTCATTCTCAGGACTGAGTGTTCTGTGCATAATTTTGGCGAACATATTCGTAACTGTAACAAAGTCTTGATCTCGAACAGGGAGCTGAATGCAGCTATGTTCTGTGGTAGAATAACTGTGGTTAAATGGTAGAATAACTGCACGCAGGGAGGGTTTTAAAATTACCCTTTTATTAAACTAATATTTACAGCCATTTTCCAACTCGGAAAGGATAACAGAAAATAATGACCGCACTTGGGTCTAAGCTGAATAATCAAATAATTTAAAATAAAGTTAAATAGAAATCTAAGAAATCGTTGCTCTCAGAGCTATAAACGCGAGGTTGGCCTCTATGCTAAACTATCAATGGTGCGTAGCAAGATTTAGCTAATACTAACGCACTTAGATTACTTCAATAACTATTAGATTAACAGCGCTAAGGCTTAGAATCTAAATACTAGCTGGTCAGGTGGAAGTCGAACAGAGCCACAGTGATCTGAGAATAAAAGCCCTCTCACACTGAGAAGTTTCTTGCTAACCTTTTAAATACAAAACTTGGCTCTACTTCAAATTAGCATAAAGCTGAAACGCTCGCTCATTCTAACGGGAAGTTGAAATAAGAACTTACAGGAAAGAGAAAATTAACATAAAACTTTGTTAGTTTAAACTAAAACCTTGCATACTTGCCGCCAGAATTGGCAAAAGTTGAACTACTGTGGACCAAACGGACTATGTTGAAACTTTGCGATTCTATAAATACTGAAAATTTAACTCTTCCTAACTTAGGCCAACCTTTACAGACAAAAATAGAATTTCTTGGCCATTTACAGACGAAAACTTGACTTTTACATAGATCTTCATCTGTTTTGTGTATTAACATTTCCTCTCACTCCTTCCAGCAAAATCTGGAAGGAAAGAAATTTTACTATAAATTAATAACACTAAGTTCTAGGTAACAGACTTCTTTCTTTACACGTGTAATTTCTCACACAGACATTATCATTCAAGCAAAATTAAATTCTTCCCCCAATGCTCTCCACCGGTGTTGGATAAAAAGCGAACGGCCGTTCGTTTTTGTCCGGAAGGTGTTCGACTCTACCACCTACGATCCACTTAACATTAGTTAGAACTTGACATATCGAGACCTCAGAAGGCACCCTATAAACAGCTAAACCTGATGTTCTAACTAGCTTTGTGTCTATCACTTCAAGTGTATTTGGTGGAGAGCCTACTAATACTTGCATTCTATTACTTCTATCTCGCCTTTTCATGCATACAATTTCTAGTTTGCGCAAAGAATGCTTCATTCAAAATTAACTTTGCACCTAACGTGCATTGATGCAATAAATCTATTTTGTTACATTTCATAAAACTTTTAACAATTGCATACAAATCACAAGATACAATAAAAGCGTTAAATTTCGTTAACAGCAAGTGCTTCATATTCTTTTCAAAGTTCTTTTCTGAAAAATCGCATTACACTGAAATAATAGTCTATTGACTAAATCGTGTTTTTCCTTCTACCGACTTTCCGTTCTAGAAATTTACAAATCTTTCGACAAAGCATAATACAAAAACATTTAGCTAACATTCTCGCAGCAATTCATTGCTTTTACAAGACTAATATATTCACAATGCTTCAGAATCTACTTTACAAACATTAAGTAATTTTAAATCTTTGCATTATTACAATTTTAAACAAAAACATCTTTCAAGATAAGTAATCATTTATCGGCGTAAAAATCAACCTCGCTTGAGGTAAAAAGAGACCCTGAAACTTGCAGTAATACTCGAAAATTAACTAAACGTTGGAATAAGAAATACTACTTATCTTGTTGTAGTCAGCCATTCTTTTCTTGGTCCAATCCTTGAAACTTGGATAAACTGTAACTTGGGCCACTCTTCTGGATTTTGGTCGCAGGCCGTTGACCTCTTGTTGTTCTGCCTTCCTCTTAGGAATCCATCTGCCCATCCTGGGATACTTTCGTTGGGCAGGAGGTTGGTCCACTCGACGTTTGCTTGGCAGAGTCCTTCTGTGTTCCTGGGCCCTCGTTCGTCGCTGCTTCGGCCTCCTGCTGCATTCCGGACGTTGATCCTCAGGCTGCAACCGGGGCTGCTTGCATCTCAGGCTCCTTTCCGATGTTTCGGCTGGGCTCTTGGCTACTCTAGGCTGGCCTTGTCCATTGTGCTTTGCTCTTTTGTTAATTGTTGAACTTGTATTATCCGAGTTCTTTCTTTTGAATCCACCTCCTCTGGTGATTTTCCGTTTCTTGTTTCTTCTACTTTGTTGAGAGGGGGAGGGTTTCTGTTTCTGGCCTTTTGTTGCCATTGTTGCTGGTTCCTGTTGTTGCCCCTGAGGTACATCTTTCGTGGAAGTGCGTCTCCCCGGATCCTGGAAAAATTCTTTAAACATTTCCATTTTATTACGGTCATAGTAGGCTTTTAGTTGGTCCACATTGGAAGTAATTTTCTCGCCGTCTTTTGCTCTTAATGCTACCACTGTTTGGGTGATTTTTTCGATAAGGAAAGGGCCTTCAAAACGCGAAAAATATTTCCCCACCTTTTCTTCTGGGGCATTTGATAAAGCGTGTTTAATTTTCAAAACTTCATCTCCGACTTTATAATTCACCTCTCCTCTCTTTTGATCATAATAATACTGTTGTTTCCTCTGGGCTATTTCCGAATTTCCTTTCGCTTCCCGTATCAAGTTTTGAATGTCCTTCATTTTAAATTCTTTTGCCTTATCCTGGACAAAGAGAAGTTTGTCTAAGGGTGTCAAAATCTTTCTTCCAAGAAACAGTTCAGCGAGTGTTTTTGTGTTGCATCGTGTTTGGCCGTTCTAAGGGCAAACGCAAATTCATTTATATGGCTATCCTAGGTAGAGTTATAATTCTTAATATAACTTCGAATAATTTTAACTACGTTTCTATTAACCTGTTCCGCTTTGTTTGACTGCGGACGATACGGGACCATCTTTAGGTGACGTATGCCCAGTTTTGCACACATTTCCTCAAAAATATTACTAACAAATTGGGGACCATTGTCGGAAATAACTTTTAGGGGCTCCCCGTATTTTAAAATATACTTATTTAAAATTGAATTTACTGCAATTTTAGCAGACGAGCGTTTTAACGGAATCAGTTCCAACCACTTGCTAAAGTGGTCCACTACAACTAAAAGATATTGCCTTTTGTTAACTTTCCTTCTAGGATAAGGTCCCAGTAAATCGATGCATATTATTTGATTTGGGAACTCTGATTTAACACTATTTAAAAACCCGGCCGGGCGGAAATTAATATAATTATTAAATTGGCAAGTTGAGCACGACTGGACATACGCCCTAGTAAACTTTTGCAGTTCGGGAAAGAAAACTGCCTCACGAACTCTTTGGACAGTTTTTCGTATGCCCAAATGGCCAGAAATGGCCGAATCGGGCAATTCCTCTAATACATTAAGTCTAATGCTATCTGGGATAACCGGTCTAAACTCGTGGTTTTCATTAGTCGTTTTGGTATAAAACAAAAGTTCATCAATTACTTCGTAATTTGCGGCCCTATTTCTTATCGGCACAATATCTGGATGACTGAAATTCTCAGGATCGGCTAAATAATTGTATATATTTTTGAACTACGGCTCTTTTCCAAGTTCGGCTATTACTGTTTCACGAGAATCTAATACTTTGGATATCAGCATGGCTATTCTAAACGTATTTCGATTTTCATCCAAATTAATTCTACTTAAAGCATCTGCCAGAACATTTTCCTTTCCCGGCGTGTGTTTAATTACTAGATTACATTCTTGTAATTTAAGTGCCCATCTTATTAATCTGGGTGATAAATTTTTTCCAGAGTAGAGTCTGGTGACCGCCGCGTGGTCGGTATATACAGTTACTGGAGAACTTCCAAAGAAAACACGAAATTTGTGCACTGCTGATAAAACTGCGAGAGTTTCCCTTTCCGTGGCCGAATAGTTTCTCTGGGTTTCATTTAACGTTCGACTGAAAAAGGGCCACGGGATGCCCATTTTGAGAAAGCACTGCCCCAATCGCAAAATCTGAAGCGTCCGCTGAAATTTCTAATCCTTTATCCACCTCCGGGAATTTTAAGACGGGGGCTTGAGTCAAGGCGTCTTTCAATTTTTGAAATGCCGAGTTGGCTTCTGCTGACGACGAAAACCTAGCTTTCTTCCTCTTCAATTTCAGCAGAGACTCAGCTATTTTGGCAAAGTCTTTAATGAAGGAGCGATAGCATGAACACATACCAAGAAGCGATGCTAAATTCTTCGCTGTTTTAGGAACAGGATAATTTTTGATAGCTATAATCTTGGGCTGATCCATTTCAATGCCATTCTGAGAAATTTTAAACCCTAAATAACGTAACTCTTTTGCGGCAAATTTACATTTGGATTAAAACCAGTTTCGTTTAACAATAAAAACACTTCTCTTAAATCTTGTAGGTGTTGTTCCAAACTATTACTTGTAATTATAATATCGTCCAAATAAATGAATGTACTCTTACCAAGGACCGGTCTTATAACAATGTCCACGCATCGTTGGAAAGTTGCCGGTGTGCCGGATAAACAAAAAGGCATCCTAAGAAATGCGTACGTACCAGCCTTCTTTATGAAGGCAGTCTTAGGGACGTCTTCGGGTTTTACCCCTATCTGAAAATAGCCACTCGTAAGATCTAATGTGGACATATACTTTGTTGAGGTAATATTTCGGATTATCTCTTCGATTATCGGCAAAGCATATACAGGATATTTTGTGACGGCATTTAGCCTTCTGTAATCTATAGCAGAACGCCACCGCTTCTGGTGCGTAATCGGATAATCATTATATTTCTTGCTTAAAACTCCTGGGCTAGCATAACTGCTAGAAATCGGCGTGATGATTTTATTTTTTAACATCTCTTTAATATGGCATTCAATTATTTCCTCTTTAACTTTATCGTAGCGGTAGGGCTTTTGCCTAACTGGCTGAGCATCCCCCGCTTCAATTTTATGATTTACGACCTGTGTGAAACCCGGTACATCGCTAAATAAATTTGAAAACTCACTTACCACGCACTCAGTTTTGCTTGTTCTTCTGCCGGTAAGTGCTGTAGTTCTAGCTGCGGGGGCTTATCATTCCTTTTGTCCACTGGCTGCATGGATAACGTCAAATTGCCTCCCTGAAAATCTATCTTCGCTTCTGCCACTCTAAAAAAATCCACACCCAGAATAATACATGTTTGCAGGTTTCCCACAATATAAAATAAAATTTTTGCCTGCTCGTCGTTGATACGCACGAACAACAATACTTTCCCTAAGCATCTATACTTCTGTGCTTGGGCTGCTATGACATTCGTGTCTCTTGCACTAAAAATTCTATAACGGCGAAAGTGTTTCTTGAAAAATTTTTCCGAGATAAAGCTGCTTTGCGCTCCTGTATCCAAAAGAGCCGTCGCCGGTATGTTGTCAATTAAGACTTCAATCTTCGGTAAACTTAAATTTTTAACGACCACGTTTAAACTAATTCTTAGTTTAAATCCTTCTTCTTATTCTGGTTACCTTCTGCACTTGAACCAACTTAGCGCTTGACCCTTCAAAGCGCTGGTAGCAAGAGCGACTTTCTGAAATTCGTGAACTGGATATAACATGAAATGGGCATCTAGCTTTTCCAAGAAATTAACAACGGCTAACTTGCCGTCAAAACTTGCCGCTGGCTTCATGGCTGTCCGCATGGTTTGTACAATGTAGCCAAATCCTTCTAGGGCAGGAGGTAATATCTCAGGGTTCTGCACAGGTACGGCAGGTATCTCAGGTTCATCTTTTTGTCTTTCAGGCCATCCTCTCATTTTTCTTCTTTGAGCGCCAGTGTCAGGACTGAGTGTTCTGTGCATACTTTTGGCGAATATATTTGTAACTGTAACAAAGTCCTGATCTCGAACAGGGAGCTGAATGCAGCTATGTTCTGTGGTAGAATAACTGTGGTTAAATGGTAGAATAACTGCCCGCAGGGAGGGTTTTAAAATTACCCTTTTATTAAACTAATATTTACAGCCACTTCCCAACTCGGAAGGGATAACAGAAAATAATGACCGCACTTGGGTTTAAGCTGAACAATCAAATAATTTAAAATAAAGTTAAATAGAAAACTAAGAAGTCATTGCTCTCAGAGCTATAAACGCGAGGTTGGCCTCTATGTTAAACTATCAATGGTGCGTAGCAAGACTTAGCTAATACTAACGCACTTAGATTACTTCAATAAGTATTAGAGTAACAGCGCTAAGGCTTAGAATCTAAATACTAGCTGGTCAGGTGGACGTCGAATACAGCCGCATTGATCTGAGACTAAAAGCTCTCTCACACTGACAAGTTCCTTGCTAACTTTTAAATACAAAACTCTGCTCTACTTCAAATTAGCATAAAGCTGAAACGCTCGCTCATTCTAACGGGAAGTTGAAATAAGAACTTACAGGAAAGAGAAAATTAACCTAAAACCTTACATCATTAGTTTGGCTTAAGCTCTTTACTTTAGTCATAGCAAACTTGCCAAAGTCCACTAACTGAACTTAGACGGCGACATAACTGCTGAGTTTTACAATTTCTTAAACACCTTCTGGAATATTAAACAAGTGTGATTGAAAGTGAAATATACCATATTATTAGTTATTGCACCTTTTTTTCTCTTTGTATAAAATTTTCCAATAAACAAGGCGCGTGAATCGAAGTTTTTGGCTTGTATTCATACTCATGTTGCGCGGGAACTGTATGGATTATTTCATTTAAATTAATATTCTGAAGCAGATGCTGAAGGATTAACCAAATTGCTTCCTTATTTGTCAACTGGCATGTAAAAATATAAGGTAAGATAAACGTTTTTTAATAATCCTATTGTTCATATTGAAACAAAATAAATTTTCAGTTTTAGAGAACTAAAAAAGGAAGTTAAAATTTTGAGTACTTTATGAAAAATTTAAGGGAAATTGTTCTTGCTAATTCTAATGTAATTTAATTGATTTGACATAAAAAATATCTTTTAAAAATTTAATTTTGTTCCGTTGACTCTAACGGGATCGACATAATAAAAAGATACATGAAAGATATGCTTCGTGCTAAAAGAATTTAACATTATACAAACACGCGCAATATATACATATATCAATATATGCATTATTGCAATATACGCGCAATATATGCATTATTATCAATAATGCATATACATTTCGCGTTTTGTATAATGTTAGTTTTCAAACATCATTTAGTATTATATATTTATCCCCCCCCACACACAAATAGGTAAATAAATAATCTTGCATTGTATACAAGGGCGCACATTTACCGCTTTGCCTCAGGTGAAAAAATATATAGGCAAGGCTCTGCTTTAGGATATTAAATGTTTACGATAGGTAGTTGGAAAATGAATCTTATTTATAGAAGAGGCTATTAGTCTTTCTTTAGTATTGTCAGAAATCTGACAAAAACTCTTAAATTTTTTATTTGGTCACTGAGAAAACAAGCTTACAATTATTTTTGTTACTAATTTAATTTTTTTATGAATTTAAAACAAGTTCCTTTTGCTGCTACACAATACTCTGTCAAACATATCGGACAGTACTTGTTTGTCTCATAAGATAAAATGACACCCAGTTTGAGAAGCAATAATCTTAAACTCACACTAATGAAATGCCTTTTTTATACTCAGTTTTTTAAAACATAATTAAGGTATCATCGCCTTCAAATTTTAAATTTAGATAACCTAAATTTCAGTGTTTACGGCAAATCAGGCTTAGAAATGCTGGACATCATTTAATGCATTTCCCACAAAGTCGTGATTTTTAGATAATGCAAACATTTTTAAGTTTTCAGTTATCTCCTTCATTTTCAGATCTTCGATCCGTTTTTAAATTGTAAAATGTATAGGCAAACAAATCGCATTTCCGCTAAACCCCTGTTTAACCTTTCTTAACTGGGGATAAATCAACATTCCATCATTATCCTAGACGCCAAGAACACTAAATGAATACAAAAATCGTAAAATTATCTAACGTTTATTTCTATATTGCTGCAATTAGCAAAATTAAAACGTCAACAAAACGTAATAACGGCTTCTTGTGGGCTGAGGATACAAAACTACTTAAGATATCTGTGGCTTATATTAAGATAATTCAAGTGATCTATGCAAATATGATTATTATAGATTCGATTATGAAATAAGCATTTGGTCAACCAAACACTACAACAACACTAGCAATTTTATTTGTAAATAATGCTGACATCTTTAACTATTTCAAAGTCTCAACTAGTTATTCTATCATTCTATCAACTCATAACGTTTTCATTGATTTTAAAATTACGAATTAACTGCGGGTATTGCATGTAACTGCGGGTATTTCACAACCAGTGTACAAAGAACAATAAAAAATTGGAAATGGCTACTTTCGTCTCAAAATGCAGATATGTCAGACTAGAATCTATTATGGGAATTTTAAATTAGAAAAATACGTTTTCAATTTCATCTTATCTATGAAATCTAGGTCCCGAGTCTTCTACGTAAAATTTCACCTAGAACTACCCAAGTTTAATAATAAAATAATGTATTTGTTGAACGCTGTTATTATGTATGTCATAGAAAATAAAAACTGCAAAACTTATTTATAGCTTCTTTCGAAAAATACCGTAACCGAAAATTAAAATGCTGCTTCCCTTCCACGTAACTAAACCAAACTCTGTCAGAGATCAAACATTAATCTCACCGGAAGCTAAATTAAAGCTAGCAAAATGACAACCTGACTTACCACTTCTGCTTCTAGGCATCATTTGAAGAGCCGAACTTCCAAATTAAACTCAAGCGAAAGTTTCCGGTCGCTTGCAGTAACAAGCAGCTCAGGAAATCACACTCTGTTCTCTTTTCTCACTGGAATACCCTCCAGTAAAATTTTCATCCACTGGGCGAATTGATGTGAAACAGTAGAAATTCTCAAACAGGAATGACTTAAACTCATTGGAAACTAAACCAAGTTATTTCCATGTTTGTAGATGAGGAATATACGTATATTCTTTCTGGTGATGGCCTTCCTTTTCCTTGTGGCTCTATGATGCCCTTGCTGATTTTACTTACGCAAATAAAGCGTAATGTTTGCATTTTAATAATATTCCTGCAACAGAAATACATTACTAGTCAGAAAATTCTAGTCAACAATAAGTATTTATGAAAGATTAATCCAGTAGTATTGTATCAGGCAAACAAAGTGATAAAGTAGTTGGTCGAATTTTATTCATCCAGTTGTGTGGAAAGATAGCGTTAAAAATTTATCTCATTTTTTATTCTTGGTTGTAGAGCTAATAGATTTTTTTTCGAAGCCAAAGACATGAAAAATCAACTATACGTCTCCTAGTATTCGAACAAAATTTCTTACCAGGTATATATTGTGTAAATAAATCTTACACATGCATTTTAATATGTATTCTTATTATGAATACATATAAACTTATAAACAGTTAAATTTACATGAATTTATAAAGAACGCTCACTTATTATTACAATACAATTTTATTTATGATAAATTGTATCAGATTTATAACTTTAAAATTTTTTTTTATCACAGCATTTAATTTTTTTATTACTTCTTTAAATTCACTCCAATTCGGATTATTGAATTAACTGGAGACTGAATCAAAATTGTAAAGATTGTATCAAATATAGTGGTTTTGGCAAAACAAATAATTTCAATTATCTCACCTAAAAATGGTTAGAAGCCTTAAAAAATGCTTTATTAATATTATATGAGACTACTTATAACATGTAATATTCCTGTATCTGACTGGATAGGAATTATATAAATTAGGAATCGAAAGTAAGGTATATGAAATAAATTAAACACCGAAGCATAAATGTTAAAGATACTACTGCGACAAGTTCCTTAACTTTTGCAGGATTAGTTTTGATTATTGAATATCACTTCCTTTTTCACTGCAGGAGTGAAAATGACGAAGAAAAAGTATGTGTACATGAGATAACACAAGGTAAAACATTCAAAATGTTTCTAACTAAGGAAATGGAAAAAAAATTACTGTTGCCATCTATTGATAAAAACTAAAAACAAATGTGAAATAATTTCTTTTCAAAAACTGATGGTAAAGGCGGATTATAATGGAGATCATTAAGCAGATCTACTTGCCTTTAGATTTTTTACTGGAGTTTCGCATTCATAGAAATAGCTTACAATCCTATTTTGAGTATTGAATATGATTTATTCGTATGCAAGAACATTTGTTTGTGGTAATTCCAATCCTGTTCTAATTATGATCGTAATTGTCAGCACGGTTGAACGTTCTCTGTCGGTGAAAAGTTAAATTATCTATTAACGTTTCGCTAAAACCTTTTCCTTGTGACTCATTATCATGAAAGGCGCTCTACAATACATATCTTTCTTTTATTTTAATAAATGTTTGAAATTTATGAAAGATTATGAGATTAAACATATCTCGAAAATTTAATCGATGTGTTGTGGTCTTAGTTTAAAAAATAGATCAGATAAGGTAGGAAGGTAGGTTTTGCTAATTCGGTAATGTGACACCTTTTGTAAAAATAAACATAATTTTAATATTTATAAGTATGGTCTCTGAAATGAATTCCAAATGGTAAATTAATGGTACTTCCCTAAAACATACCTTCTCAGAAAGAAAATGGTCCATAATACGCAAAATTGGCTATGAAAACTGAAAAATGAAGAAAACAATTGTCAAACTTTTGTAACCTAAGCTACATTTATCCAATGAAAACTCATCCATTTAGTGTCCGAATTTCTGCATTTTATTGATTACAGAACTTTCTTTAAATTTTGCATTTTTACAAATGGTAATTTCAAATTACCATTTGCAAAAATACTCTACATTATTGTTTTCCCAAATTAAAATCTTATCTTCATGAAATCTGCATTCGGAAATATGACATGGTTAGTTTTCAATATCAGTATTTACCTTTATGCAACGCTCCAAAATTTTGATTAATGTTACTTCAGGCAATTTTAATCATACGAGAATGAATGCTTTGGAGACACAGTTTATTTAGTTGATTTTGATATTTATACGTAAGTCAAACATAGATCCAATAGAGGGCATCCAACTGGTCTGCTGCATACCACTGGAAAAATTCCGAAGAAAGCTATCTAAAGAAACCTCCAAGCGCATAATCGGAAAGAAAGTTATCATAAAACCTTAACCCATTTAGACAGCAAAATTCAGTAACATATACAATATAAAGTCTCATTACTCACATTCAGAGTAAAGATACTCACAATTGTACACAGGAAAATACTATGCATGGATCTTAAGAATGCCTTTTTATGGTATAGCAATCCTTCACTCACTAATCGGCTGTCACTAGCAAATATGAGCAAGTATAAACCACGTAAAAACCAACTATTGTTCCAAAGGGAAACGAATAATCATATAAACGGCAATAGGTCATAGGGAAAAAAGCAAACAAAAGATCTCCTGCAGGAATTTTGGCTGAATGCAGATTTCTGGAACGTCACATTGAATGAAATTACCTCATACAACTGGCCAATGCATACAAACCAGTCGCACTTCCGATGATGTTACTTCATCGCCAATAAAAAGGCAAAGGACATTATGCAAAATAATAACAAAGGGACCCTATCTGTATTCAGTAACCTATATTACCATCAGAAAATCACAGCATTAGTCTATAAGTCGAGAATAATTATATATCATAAGCTGTTCCCAAAACTAACTCATTAAATCTTCACAATAAAGTATCTCTCTAACAAAATTCCTAGGCTTTATCTAGATACAAATTCAACTAGGACTGCCATCTCAACTTCTTGAAAACAACGCTATGGTGAAATCCAAAATATTTTACAAAAGATTTGCATTGTTTAGTTACACAAGGAAGGTTACAATTGATTAAAACAACATGAATGAGATACATATTAAAATCTTAAATCAACACTTACCTGTTCTTCCTTTGAAGCAATTATTTCAAGTACATGCTTATAATAAAATTAATTATCCTTACTAATTATACATCAATTTTAGCAAATCCTAAACCCGACAAAAGTCAATATTTTGCGAATATATTTCAGGGAGTCTAAAATTTGAATATTAATAGCATTATTTAAATTATACCAGGTTACTTCTTTTTATTCCAGAGACGCTCATTTTTTATTAGTTTATTGTTTTGTCATGTGTTTTGAAATGAAACTTGACAATATCATATCTAACAGAAAATACTTGTAAATAATTGCAAAAAAAATGTAAAATAAAAAATCCTTACCTAGTACCTATTTATAATAATTCGTTTCTCAGTAAGTGAGATAAAAGGATGTTAGATTTACATATGAGAAAATTTAGTGAACCACACAAAATTAAATGAGTTAATCTGAAATAGGTTTTTCTTCGTTTGATACGTAATGATAAATATGTGGTTCTTAATTTTGAAGATAAGTGTCTAAGATTTTATTTTGAATTCGGTTAATAAAATAAAGTTGTACTGCACTTTTATTCATGGTAACGATCATCATGGCCTAATTTGACCTTACTTAACACTTATTCGACGTAATTCAGACTTTTCTTTGAAAAAATAAAAAAGTAGCACTAATTTTATGATTCGTTAGTGTGCTTAAAATGTGGTCAGTTTACGAATTCATCATTGAACTTATTTATTATTACCACGGACAGTGCAAAATGTTTCAGTTATCAATAAAACATATAAGGTATTTTCTCCGTCCTTTCTGCATGCCTTCATGGTGTAACGGTAGCACACTCGGTAGCATTCGAGATGTCCAAGTTCGAGTTCCGGCGAGGCATTGCTCATTTATGATGTCTTCTGCTTCTGAAAAAACCTTCGTGACCCTACAGGGGGGCCCGAACTAAAACATGGGGGATGATGATTCTTCACCACCAGTATTTGGCAATTGGGTTTCCTAATCCCTAGTCGCCCTTTAAAAGGGAGTGTATATAAGGTATTTTCTGCCTCCTTTCTTCATGCCTTCGTGATGTATAAGTAGCGCACTCGGCGCGCATTTGAGAGGTCCAGGTTTGAGTTCTGGCGAAGGCATTGCTCATTTTTCTCTTTTCTGCTTCAAAAAAACCTAATGACTCTGCAAATGTAAAATGGCGCATAAAAGGTATTCTCTGGTCATTCTTTTTTTACTTTTATTAATTAAGAGAGGGGAGGCAAAATCTCTCACCAACAACTACAACATCTCTTCCTGTAAAAGCAAGGTTTGACAACAGGACAAGAAAAAATGAACAGCACAACTTAACTTGATGGGTACAGCCCCACAGCAATAACTAGTTGGTGCGGAAATGTACATTTCCGCACCAACTGTGATCAACAACGCTCTGGGGTATATCGAGAGTCTCCCACCCCTTTCTCCAAGCCTCCCCCTCAACAAGACTTTCACGTGGACTTTCCAGTGTTTTACGTGCCCTTACGCCGAACGTACTTTTAAACATCCATGCTTTTTACATGATTCGAATTTCCCCCACCCCCAACAAAAGCAGTACGGTAGTCAGCATCATTGACGGCTACTCTGTACCAGCAATAAATGAATCTGCATCATTTTGCAGGAAAGGGTCAAAACTTCGACTGAAGTTGGAAAGCAAGATGAGCCGTTGGTGGATGTGATATATCACTACTCAGAGTTCCCTCAACGACAAAAGTAAAATTAAAGACAAAACTTTATAATTTCATCATTAAATTATCAGCGATTTCAGAAAAGCGATACATTTCGATCACAAACCAAAACAAAATATGAATTAGTATTTTATTTAAATATGCATGTTTTTTCACTAACGCTCATGCAAACTTTTGGGTGAGGTAGGTTGCTTAAACGAATCGGGATCAGATAGCAGTGCAGGGTCGGAAACATCATTGTCCTGTGAAAGTACGCAGGTAATACAAGAACTCGAAGTCGTAAAGAGAGAACACTTTTTATTCATCAAAATATAACAATTGCGATATTAAGAGAGGTCACAGAAGGTGTCCGAAATTTCTGCTACTAGTTGCAACACAAGTCTGACACGGGCGCTGAGTGGAAAAATGGATGTTTTGAAAGATTCTAGGCATCAGACAGCCGCGGCAGCTATGCAGATGCTTGCGATAGGATCATTTCACTCTCCACGAGTATGGATGTAGCGGCCCAGGCCGATCTTCTTGGCAGACTTTGTGTAGCCTTATGGTCTTATCATGGGCTACGCCAGCGCGAACCAGAAGCAACCATAGATTCAGCAAAAAAGATTAAAGAAACAAAACAAAAGAGAAAAGATAAAATAGAGCCAGAAGCTGCAACCATATAGACCTCTATTTTTTATATTTCTCACACTGGTAAAGGAAATTCTCCGCGGGTGTGTCGCACGCCAGACCTTTCATGTTACCCCCACCCCCCAAAAAGATCCTGGGACGACAGGTCTGGCGATCATGCAGGCCCATAAATAGGACGACAACGCCCAATTCGTTATTGATCAAATGTCGTATTAAAGTTCTCTGAACGTCACTGCGGAAGTGGGTTGGGTCTCCACCATGTTCGAAGTACATATCATGGTGCATCGACTGCTACATCTATTAATCATTCATCAAGACTTTCTCCAAAATGTCATACGGCACCATCTGTCCAAACGGACAGGAAAACGACAGGGGCCTATTAAAGGTAACTTGTTTTAACACAAAGCCTGGTTAATCCGGACACAATGAATCCACCCAATCAATTAGGAATTGACTGTACTTTTCTTTGAAGTAAAAGAAGATTTGGCTTCATAGTAACTTTAAATGATTTAGTCCTGTCGATTGCACAGTTAATTTGCGTAACGTGCTACATATAGTTACTAATAACTGCTTCAGCTTGAAGTAGTTCGCTGTATGGTTTTGATGCTGATACAATGATGAAGCAATCTATCGATACAAACTGGCCAGAGGTTCTATCATGTAACCTCAAACCTTCTTCCGTTCGGTTAAGAGGAGCATATCACAGCGAGTAGATCAAAGCATGAGGTATGGTTTGCGCGTTAAATATGGTGTATGTTTCTGCCAGCAAGACAGACTACTATGTCCTCTCAGTGTGCAACATCATTCACAAAAAAGTCTCATCCTGAATCTCTGAGCTCAGGCACTTTAAAAACATAGTTTTGTGAGCAACTTCCTGACGCTCTGTAGAGTAAATACGTGAGATGCATAACACCTATTGTTGAGAAGCGTATGTATAAGACGAATTTCCCTGTCTTGAAAGGTGTATATATGAGATGATACACAGTGTTATGAAGGGAAAATGTGCCACATGTACCACAAAGTTTTGAACGAAATGCGTGTAAACGCCTGTACTTCGAAAGGCACATAAGTGTTGTGCACTGTGCTGTTGTGTGATGATTGAGGCACTGTGCTGTTGTGTGATAGTTATTTTTCCTAGATTAAAAAAAACGTATAGCAGACCGTATCATACCCATTTTCATCACTGTTATGTTTGTTGTGATGTTGATACGATGGTGGTGCCATCTCTCCATGCAAGTTGAAAACGTTACATTATCATCATATGTTATCAAGCCGCTTATCTTTAGTCTACAGATTAGACATGAGTATCATAATACTGTACGGAAATAAAATTTAGGTCTGAGTACTAAATAGCACCATATGCTTACTCCACGAGAGAGGGATGACTATAGTTATTATTTATTTGTTAGTTTGTCATTTAGTGAATCTGAGTCAAATATTTGACCAAAACATTTGGAAATTAGCCAATGCAGTAAAAGAGTTTAAGAAATAAATATTAATATCTATTATTCTTTGATTTCTAAATGATTGCTATAATATATCTAGTATAATATTTGACGACATTGAGTAACATGCTTGAGATAATATATAAAAAAAATAATAATATTGTGAGTTTTCATAAATAAGTGTTTCGCCGCTGAAGGAGATTTTCGTTCGTTTTTGCCTCTTTTAAACCCTTCAAATTTTCGTAATAGCATTAAAAACTGTAAATCATTTGTTAACTAAAAAATATCTTATGCTGAAAACCTGATCAGAGATCTTGTACCAAAAACCTAAAAACGACAAATCTTCCGTGTAATAATTAATTTCAACACATTGATTTGCGATAAATGGGCTCCCAGTTTTTTCATCTTGAACGATTAGCTCATATTAAATCGTTTAAATCATGTGGGAACGCTCATAATTAGACTAAGTGATTAGCCATTTCCGCAAATATAAATGATTGAATCTCTTATAATTTAATTATAACGTTATTTGATATGAGCAATTCATTTAATCCTCAAAGAAAAAACAATCTTTCCAGGCATTTATCCTCGACATCTCATCCGCACATTTGAAGAATCAATCAACATTAAGCATCTTAAGAACTGGAATTTCCAATATGCAAGCATTTTTCTAGCTGAATATTTTAAGAATCTTTTCTATAATCACAGCGGAAGGGATCCCGTCTTGCATTTGTAAGATAAGACTGCGGTATGAAAATTAAAGGATTTGGATATTGTAGGAAATTATGGGTCTGTTGTTGTATGTTATTTTCTTTAATCATTTCTTTTTTTCATAACTGCATCTCAAATAAATGAAGATTCTCTTTTTTGAAAACAGATAAGTTACTATTTTTAACTTAGCAGCAAGGAGATCGTCTTAGGGCATGCGTGACTAAAATTTTGAAACTGGGAAAAAGAAATTATTATTTTTTAACTTTAATCTTATAGCAAAATCCTTAATAATTATTTTAAATGTACAGCTTTTCAATCAATCATCGATTTCTTTTTTCCTCAATGGCGAGCACTTGCCTATAATGGCATTGGCCACTCCTAAAGCCTAAAGTGATGGCCACTTTATTGCACACGCACCTAATAGGCGGCCACCGTTTCCTCCTAGGAAACTTCTCTAATTATGAAGAAATAAACAATTTTACATCCATGCCTTCTTCGGGATTCAAACTCGAGGCCTTTTGATCGCAGTCAGGTTCCCCTAACCACAATACCGTCTGGGCGGCTCATCGATTTAATTTAGAATCACAAATTTAAACCAAAACTAATTGCACGCTATGGCGTCATATTTCAATTTTTTTAATGAAAAAAGCTCTGGGTGTCTTCCAGTTTTGTGTAAAACAAAAAAATTGGAAATATGATAGGAACATCGAAACGATAATTTCAGCAATATTATTCGTATATTTATGATGCTAAAAAGTATTTTTAAATATAAAAATTAATGTATTGTAAAATTTTGAAATTTGTTGTTAGTATTCAAAATAATAAATAGGTAATGGGGTATAAAATTTTTATGTTTGTTAAACTGAGTGAAAAGTTTTGAAATGTATTTCCTGGATAAATATGATTATGTATACTCTAAAACACATAGAATTTTATTCTGAAATTTTCAATAGGACTCTAAAATATTATTAAAGTTTACATTTTGCAAATTATTTAAATTATCATCCTGGTCAAAATTTTACAATTTGTGACTTTCAAATTATGTTTCCCTTCTTTTGCTAATGCTTTAGTAGTTCTCTTGAAAAAGGCTTCTCTATCGCCAAACCTTTTCCACTTTGGAGAAGGGAATTTGTAAGGTAAAAAAAAATAGGTAAAACAATATTGTAACTTAAATTAGCAATGGCCACTTAATTTCTTATTTTAATTTGAGTATTTTCTCTCTCTATTAGAAAGATAGTCGTAATGTTTTCTTAATTGTGTCATCTATTGATTAATCCATTACATGACTTTTACTTAGACTAATGATGACTTAGCTAATTCGGAATTCAAAATTTCGAGAACCAAAACCTTTCTCTGAATAAGCTTCCATATTGGATAACTACGCCTTTTGTTTCTACCTGTGTTGCGGTTAACACGTTGCCGCGTTGCTTTCTTTCTATTGCAACAAAATCAAAAAGGCCAATATTCTAGAAATAGGCACGATTAGAGTGCCAAGTGAGTTGTAGGCATAGATAATTAGTTGAATTAAAAATGAATATTTTACTTGCCTCGGCTACCAAGTTTACTCTTCATTATGGATCAACATCTTCGCAATCAGTTTTCCTACATTATTATATTTATATATATGTACACGATGTTCTAAATAGATTATGTTCAAATGCATGACTTTTACAGTTTTGTGTAAAATAAGGTTTCAAACAAACAAGTTTTATCCAAGGTTTTGTGTAAAACTTTCAAAAGATGTGTATATATATATTCATATGAAGTAAAGTTAGAACATAAATTAAATATAAATTTAATTCCAAAAAATATAAAGACCAACCTATTGTTATCTCTGGGAAATGGTTAGAAAAACCGAGTAAACATTAATGAAGGGTACAAAGTTTAAAACGGAAGTGATTAAAGAAATCTTAAAAACGCAGAGCATGAGATTCTAAAAAAGCAAAGTGAAATAAAATTGCCAACAAAATTAATCTCCTTTGTTTAACGCTTCAAACAGAACTTGTCAAGGGAAAACTGTTTTGAAGCCTTACACCAAGTAGATTAATGAGTTCCAAGTATATCTTTCATTTCTCTGAACCATTTGAGACTTTATACCGCTTTTTCAATACATTAATAATACATTTTAAAATGATATTTCGAATGCACCTCAGATGCGCTCAGAACTTTCCCCTACATGCATTCGTACTCAAAGAAAACAAAATTACAAAATAAATAAATAAACATACAAGATACAAATGCTAAAACGTAGCATAAACTAAATGAAACTGAGAAATGTTTAAACTAAACCTGAAAGGATAAAAATAACAAAAACCAAAAATTAAAGATAAAGCTTCTCAAACTAGTTGCTTAAAAAATGACAAAATTGTCCACAGTCGATGTACAAGATACAAAAAAAGGCCTCACTCAATTTTACATAATGAAAAATTTTCTTTTTTTGTGATAGATTATAAGAAACTGCTAAAAGTGAATCAAGTAAAATTTAATGCTCGAACTACCATTGCATAAAACTATGAAAAACTTACCGTTTTTCCGTAAACTTCTTATTCTATAAAATCAAATAGCTGCCAAATCCTGTTGAAAGAAGCATGCAAAAAAAAAGGTTGCCTAAAATGTTTTCGAACCCCCCCCCCTTATGGGTTTGCGAGAAAGTGAGAAAAGTGGTTCCCAAACTGGAATAGCAATAGTGGTTGACAAATAGAAATGAACAAAGAACAATTAAGAAGGGCCACGCTTTCTAGGCATTGGACTATTGGTGTAAATTTGGAAGAGTTTTTGTAACCATTTCCAAACAAGAGATGTAAATAGGTTGGCCTTTATATTTTTTTTAATTAAAATTTTATTTAATTTACGTTCTGACCTTTTACTTCACTATGAATTTATTTTGACCATGCAGGTTCAGTGCAGGTTCGTCTCTTATCATTTTTATTTAGGTTACTACTACAATTATTACTATTCTTTAAAGTGTATATCTATTGTTGCGTGCGTACGGGTTAGTTATATATTGAATGCACAAGTCGTTGAAAAGTTAACAAAATTTATTCTTTCCACAAGACATAAATCAAAATGTTAAAGTATTTCTTCAGAGATATTCGCACAATATCACAATATCTCAAACGTTTAGCAAAAACTCAGTTCTAAACAGATAAAATAATTCAGTTCGCTTTTTACAGCTACAACTGCAACAACAACTGAGATGAGTCTAGTATAGTCTGGACAACTATTGCTGGGATATTGCCAATTATAGGCAACTTATCCAGCTCACTGAGGAATTGCATAGAGCCCCTGACGTGCAATTTCCTTAAATTAAATAAAACCAAATATGTGGTATGAAGGAGATGCCGTTTGCACCGCAAGGTTGCAATAAACCAAAGTCCTGCAATGTAGAGAGAAGTCCTAACTAAAATCCTGACTGCGGCTGAGCCGCGTTAGTACATGTCTGCGTCCTAACCAGTGCACATGAAAGTAACACAATTTATTAAACTTTAGTTATACAATACAATACAATACAATACAATACAAATACTGAATTAATACATGAAATATAACATAAAAAATGATAATA
Organism: Stegodyphus mimosarum; assembly: GCA_000611955.2. NCBI lineage: Eukaryota > Metazoa > Arthropoda > Arachnida > Araneae > Eresidae > Stegodyphus > Stegodyphus mimosarum. The sequence goes on along the minus strand of KK112617.1, from coordinate 358,020 downwards.
AACATTGAAATTCTTGATTAAATATGATAACTAGGATAAATAACGAAAGCCTATTTACATATGTAGAAGTTGAAGCAATGCTCTAACAACTACTAAGTTGGGAAATTCAGATCCCTTAGTAAGTGAGCCGCATATGGCCTGATGTTGTAATCCTCATCTAAGGCTATGTAGTCTAGAACATGGAAATGTTGAAGATGTTTACATAATAAGGCAGATTTAAAGAAGTTGGCATTCATTCTATGTAAATAATGATTTACATATTCAATCCTCAGGTCTCTGTGTAAGGTCTCATTAGATACGTAGAAATGGGCATTTGTGATAAGTCTTAAGACTTTGTTTTGCGTAATCTGAAGTTTTTCAACATCTTTTTTAGAGTAAGCCGCCCAGGCCGGCGAAGCATAAGAGAAAATGGGCCTTATGACAGCAATATATAAATGCCTTTTCTTTACTAAGCTTAAGCTTGAATTTCTTCCAATAAGTGGGAGTAGGCAAGTAATTACACTTAATGCTTTGCTTCTGACACGGTTAATATGGTCTTTCCAAGTTAGCTTATTATTGAGTGTCACTCCTAAGTATGTAGCCTTAGATACCAACGGTACCTCAGTGCCAAATAATTTAATCTTTTCATTAAGTCTTCTACATCTTTGTTTTCTTCTAATAACTAATAGTTGGGATTTTGCCGCATTTATCGATATACGCCAACGCGCACACCAATTTTCAATATCAGGCATGTAATTCTGCAGGGCACATATCGCAAGGTCGGCCTTGAGTGATCTGGTAGCAATGGCGGTATCATCCGCGTAACATCCCAGATAATGTTGTCTCGTGAATCTATTCCTGGGAAAATCTGAAACGTAGAATGTATAGAGAACAGGGCCCAGAATTGATCCCTGGGGGACCCCTGCATCCAGTCTCATACAATCCGAGCTGTCTGAACCAATTGAAACATAAAAATTTCTGTCCTTGATAAATGAGTATATAATCCTTATAATTTCTCTATTAAAATCAACGAACTGACGAAGCAGGGGCAAATTGAGTTTGCGTCACGAGTTTTACTTTCTTAGCTACATTTTTGTGTAGCCTAGTCCTGACCGTTTGATTTCACCTCTTTTTAATCGGTGTATCATCCTCTGAACGTATACCCTTATCAAGCGTAAGCTCTTCGTCCGAATTACTTCTAGAGTCCGTGTGTATGTGTACTGGACTACGATCCCGTTTATCCTCCCTTGTGCAACTTGCCCCAGCTATAGCTGAAAACTCCTGACTAGTATTTTCATTCTGTGTCTTTCCTAGTTTAAATTCATTATTAACAGCTGTTATCATCTCAATCATGCTAAGCAAGAAGGTGTACATCTTATCCTCAGTTTTTGTGAAAACTCCATTTTCTGACTTAATCCTATCTAAATCATTAATTTGTAGCCTTATCGCATCAATAATTCTCTCCATTGCAGCGGCGAGAAACTAACACAAAAATCCATCCCGACGCAAGCATGCATCCGGCACCCCGGAAACGAACTCACTCAACGGTGTTCCGTCAGACGGATGAGCCGGTGGAAGTCTACTAGGCCCCTGACAAGTACCTCTGTGATGAGGTGTTTCAATTCGGCTTTTATAAGCTTTTTAATTATCAGTAGAACAATCTCGATTTTTCTAGATTTTTCTGGATGGCAACAGTAATTACGAGATATTTATTTATTAAGCATTAAACGCACGCGCTCTTTTATTTTTATTTTTTTTCGTCGTAGCTTTCTCTTCAAAAATCGTCTGCTTTGCACGGAGAAATAAAAAGGATTTTTAATTACAAGTCTAAATAAATTTGGCTATTTATTTAGACTTGTAAATGTGAAATTCGTAACAATATGTACATTAATGCGTGTGTACATAAATATAAAAATTATTAACCTGAAGTTAATAAATTAGGTAAGAGAAACAACAGGCACCATTAATTAGCATTCTAAAAGTTGGATATTCAGGTAGTAAATACATTATTTTGAGATATGAAATAACCTGAATGTCCATCATATTTACGTGATATAGTTATATAGCATTTTAACCACTTTATAATTTAAAAATGATTTATGCATGCAAAAGAATTTTTTGAAAATTGCATTTGACATCATACACTTAACTTTATTGCTTAATATAAGAATCAGGACGACGGGGTTTACAGTGCTAGTTACAGATTCTTTTGAACATTAAGAAACCTTTATTTACAGCATTCGTGTAGTTAGATTTTATTGCAAAACATGAAATAATGTTCTTATTATTATCTTCAAAGACTTCGATTATTTTCATATCAGCTATTTTGAACAGCCTCATATTTGCTACTTACATATAGTAAGTTAAATCTTAAAAACAGTAAGTAAACTGTCAGGGAATGTGAAGAACAGTCTCTTACTTAACTAATATAAATGGTCGATATGTTGTTGCACACAGTGATTTTTTCTTATATGAAAAGATACGTTTTTTGTATTTTTTCTAGTTTCTATTCCCAAGATCCTTTTCCTGAATAAATAGAAAGACAACGGAAATTGAGTTGAAATGTCGACAAAGAGAAAAAAAGTTCATCCAATTCTCAGATGAATTGGATAGTCTTCTAGTTTCACGTTTATTTAACAAAAAGAATTTGATCATGGAAATATCACACAAGAATATACAGATATATATATATATGTAATCAGTTCATCTTGATAATTTTTACTCATAGAAAGAAAAATAAAAAGGCAAAAAAAGTAATATGGAATGGAGGGAAAAGGTTTCAGAAATTCCAGCGTAGCTTAGTTGTTGCATTTTTGCAAAAGAAGCTTTAATTTATTCAACTAAATTTCCTTGTTCTCATTATAACTCAAACGAAGAAGAAAATTTATGAGAAAGAAAAATCAAGAAATACATAAGAAAAATATTCTTTTCTTCTTTTTTTTTAAGGAAAATACTATTTTCTCTTTAAACTTACCTGCAAATGCGTGTATATATGCTTAAAGAAAGAGAAGCATATCTTTGTCTTCCTCTTTCATTTATATATTTTATTAAGTTCAAAAAAACGTGTTCGGGTATTGATACAAAACCCACTGCACGTGAAGAATGAAAAGAACATTTTTCTTTTTCTTTTCATGCTCTTTTCGTTTTGTGGAAAACATGGTGGGATAGTCGTCGTATTTGCAAAAGAGGAGGGTGGTCGGACGGGAAAGGCGTTTGCTTTTCGTTCACTGACAAGAGCAGTAATGAACCTGTTAGCATTCAGGAATCGAACCCAGGGATACCCCATCTTCTCTCCCCCTGGTGAATCGTCCCCGAGCTGCTTTAGATGTACTATCTACTACTTAGTATCCATCTGCAGTGACCGAAAGCAGGAAAAAAAAGAAAGAAAAGAACTTTTGGATATTTCTTTTTTGGATTTTGTTGGTGCTTAGGTGTTTAAGATGGATTTTCTGCAAATACGCCACTGCCTATTTCTGAGTCTCTTTCTATATGCTTTACTTACAAATTGATAAAATTGAAAAATAGAATTTAAAATATAATCTCCTAGTTTAGAATGCTTTGCTGTTTACTTAAAACTAATGGCCTATTGTATTAAGCCGAATATCAAATGTCGGCGATTTTCAGTTAGTCATTGAATCAATTACAACGCAGCTTAGATAAGAATGTAACTTAGCTGTTATAATTTTAAAGAAGATTCATAAGAGTTGCATAAGAAACCTCTCCTGATAGATTAATTACGCAATTTAAAATTTTAGTTCAACAGTTCAAACTTAGACAGAACTGAACTGGAATTTCATTTTACCGAACTATAAGCTAACTAGTAAAATTTCAGAATTTACCGTTTACTTTCTGCAATGTTAACATTGCTTCTGTCTCTAATCAGATATAGTCAATTTGAAAGGTCAGTTAGAATGCTGTACAGAATTATATACAGCAGCTTTTCTCTTCATTAAATGTCATTTCAAATAACTATTATAATAAAAACTCACAGTATTTATATGAGTTCCTAAACTCTTCTTCACATTAGCTAGCTCATTTTTGCTTTTGGTATGAACTCGTTGTTCATTAAAAATCAAAAGGATTCAAGCCAAAGTAAAATTAGAAAGTAAATGATTTGTAATTTACAAAGTCATCAAGAACACTATTTCAGCTGGGTATTTGTAAACTTATTGTTTCAAATTTCAAGAAGTCAGTGGTTGCATTGTTGAAATAAGGGGGAATTGCTGAAATTATAAAGTTTAGTAACTTTCTCGGCTATCATAAATTGTAACCAAACTTTATAAGGTATATCTCCCACATTCTTAACGTGCCTTCGTGGTGTAATGGTCAGCACACTGAGCCGGTATTTCAGAGGTCCGTGGTTCGATCCCCGGCGAAGGCATAGCATATTTTTCATGTCTCTTGCTTCCAAAAATACCTAATGTCTCTACAACTTTAGTTTGTTTGTTTTGGTTTTTTTTCGGTTTCAGTTGCTATTTCAGATTATGTTTTTTTTCGCTAAATCTGAAATACCAACTGAAATTTGAGAAGGGTGTAAAAGATTCTTTATTTAAAACTAATGAAGACCAAAAGGCACACCTGTTGCTTACAGCCTTAGCCAGTATGGCAAGATAACGTAAAATAACACTAAGTATAAATGTAAAATTTAAATAAACTAGTAGCCAAAGGCTACACAGGTCAATTTAACATGTAGTTGGCTCACAAATCTAACTGGAATTCAGATTTTATATTGCCGATTATAATGCAAGGTTGACAACTTTACGTACGTATGTATGTATCTCGTATAACTGAAAGGCGAGTAACCTCAAAATGTTTGAAATTTCGTATATAAGACTGCTATAACATGTAGTTGTGCACCACCTATTTTGGTCGCAATCGCAGCCTCCAAAAGCATATAAATAAATACATATACTATATACCCACTCTGTTACTCAGCTCGGTGAGCTCAGTTTTTTTATTCTTATATGTTGGTGAATTGTACATTTTTTCTTTAAAAATGATTGAATTATGTTAATCTTATTTTCCAGTTAAGATTTTTATGCCCTTAGTTAATCTGCATGCAATAGTTTTACAATTATAAACGATTCAAAGGTTGTTTAAGTGCGGTTAAGCCTAATTTATACCATAGCAGCCATATTTGTTTACATTTGAAACTTAGCAAAATAGTGAACTAAGTCTTTCTCCACATTCAGTGTCTTTTTGCCGAGTGTGACCAAAAGGAAACTTCTAGTTTTGTCCACCGAAAAATCTGCCTTCTTCGTTACTGTAAGCTAGCAATTTACTAAAGTGGCCTAGGAAGACAGAACATGCTCTGTCTTACTATCTAAAAACCTCAGTTTAAATACAGGAGAACTAATTTGCATTCTGGTGTGGAAACGAAAGGAAGAAATGATAGTAAATGGGTAAATCATAAATAACTGGTTAATTACCATAACGGAAATGCAAAATCATTCTTCATAACTCCCTTAAATTTGATATTTTTCGAACAATTACCAAAACAGGTACTTCTATGTACATATTTCATCTTGCCGGGAAAATATAATTTTTATTAGCAAGGCCCTAATATAAACAAACGCCTTTGTCAAGTTCTATTTGACTTCCAAAATGAGTTCATTATGAAGTTACTTTTAATGTTTTAAGATTTTTTTTTGGCTGATTCTTAGAAATTTTCTGTAGACTTTACATTGTAGGGTTCTACTTGTGTAGAAGCTTAAATCAGTGTCTTCCATATTAGGCGCATAAGTGAGTTATTGCTCATCGTTACTAAAAGGAAAAGCGGGTATGAATTAAGGTGACAAAGTCCTACGAATGTCGAAATAACTTTTATTGACTCTTGAAATTTAACAGAAAACACCTCTTGTACTTACAAAACGAAACTCACCATTTACAGTTATTTAAAATAACATAATCTGAAACTTAAATTCAAGTATCGTACACAAAAGGTCTGCTTAAGCTGATCAAATATTTAATGGCGCGCTTTTAATGTCACCTATCAAAAAGTTAAAGCCGGCATAGAGTCTGGAAGAGTTGGTGATAGTCATAACTGCAAGCGAGACTGCCAAAGTTCTAAGGCATTCAAAACCCTACCTCTGTACGTACGTACGTATGCATGTATCTCGCATAACTCAAAAACGGGTAGCCTCAGAATGTTTGAAATTTTGTATATAAGACAGCTATAACATGTAGTTGTGCACCTCCTATTTTGGTCGCAAATCGCCAACACCAAAAGCATATAAATATATATATATATATATATATATATATATATATACCCACTCTGTTACTCAGCTCGGTGAGCTCAGTTTTTTTATTCTTATATGTCGGTAAATTGTGCATTTTTGGCTTTAAAAATGATTGAATTATGTTAATCTTATTTTCCGGTTAATGTTTTTATGCCTTTAATTAATCTGCATGCAATAGTTGTACAATTATAAAGGATTCAAAAGTTGTTCAAGTGCAGCTAAGTCTAATTTATACCATAGCAGCCATATTTGTTTACATTTGAAACTTAGCAAAATAGTGAATTAAGTGTTTCTGCACCTTCAGTGTCTTTTTGCCGAGTGGGGCCAAAAGTAAATTTTTAGTTTTGTCCACCGAAAAATCTGCCTTCTTCGTGGCTGGCCGACTTGCTTGGTTTTGAATAGAAACTGTAATATTAATTGTTTTAACTCTGTTTGGTGTTTTATGTTTTTTGGTATCTTTCAATCTTTAATGAAGATATTTTGAGTTTTTAAGTATTTTTGCCTTGCTGCGAAGTGAGAACTGAATTAATTTAATGAGAAATATATTTCTAATGAAAATCGGGGAAATAAGTTTAAATAAAATGCAGAAAAAAATGCGTATAATTTAAGATTCCGTACAAGGAAGTTATGTGGTGTACACATCAGATTTTTTCCCGTTGCAGTATAAATATGACACAGTTTTCTTAGAAATTTCAGAGCGAAAATTAATTTTTCCAAAGCGCTTAATCCTCTCATGCTTTCAGAAACCTTTTAATCCTAATTTGCTTTTTCATGATTCTCAGTTATTTCTAAAATTTCAGTGCATTTTAATTGTGCCTTAGTTTTCTATGTGTTGAACTTCATTGCAGTTTTCCAAAATAAATTCACTATTGTTTGAAAAGACCAAATTTTTCAAAATATTTCTGTTACCCTACTTCTAAACTCATTGCAAATGTGACTATTAAGGCAGTTATCAGTCATTTTAGTAAACTTTCATAGTAAATTATCTTCCCTTCAATATTTGTAAAGGCGACAGATTAAATAAGAATATAAAAAAGGTAACGGCTCGGATATTTTGCTGGCTGACCATTGGCCAACCATTGTTGGCATTTATTTACAGACCAAGAAATTTCGGACTGAGTTATCAGTAGTAAAAAACTTAGCACTAATCAACTGACACTTCAGATGTTACGTATTCTTTATATGGGTTCTTTCTGAACAAAATTCTAAATTAATTTGGTAAATTTCTTACGTCATTTCATTTCCGTAATTTGTAACTTACATGACTATCTTCAGAAAAAGACAAACTGAATTTATAAAATGATATACATCTTAGTTAAGACATGTCTGACAATAATTGAATAGTAACTTATTTTTAAAACTACATTTTGTTTAAATATTCAGGTGACTTACCCACCTATTTTTATGAGGATTAATTTTAGAAGATGTTAATTAGTGACGTGTTGAACTATCTATGGTAGCTGAGATTTAAACTGATCTTCTTAACTGAGGGTTGTTGAGAGATTTAAACCATGAATTATCGCTTCAGAATTGTAAATTGTATGTAATTAATGATTAATATGAAGTTTATAACAAGTGTTTGATTAATTAGAAAAAGAAAAATGTTAGTTTGTAATTATTTTATACCTGTAAAACTAACAGGGAATTACAATAATTTTCATTATTAATAAATAGGTAAAATATTCGTGATAATTTTTCCAACAGTAACGTAATTTCATATCAGTACAAGAATTTCACATAAGCGCTTAGTATACGTATTAATCAATGTTCTTGCATCAATTTTCATAACAGTATGAAAGGATAAGAACAGTTTTCAACCAGGTCCTCTATTGTTTTTACATATATAAAGAAAGGAAATGTCGAAACAGGCATCTTGTAATACAGATCTCGTCACATTATTTGCAAAACGACTCCTCCAGGAATATCAATGGAATGGATTGACTAGAGTTATTGCGCTGGAGTAAAGTTGATTGGATTATAAGCATTACCATTACTCACAGGATCCAGAATCCGTTTCTAAGCTTGGATTTACCAACTTAAAGGTTCAGTCAAAGAAGGCTTACATTTGATAACCTCGTACAAGATTGGAATGAGAAATTAATTTCAAGTAGAACAGAACTTGGACAAGATTGCAATTTTCTGTCATAGCAGTTAAGAAGAATATTACCCTAAATGCAAGTTTTGTATCGAACGTAGAAAGCTTCCTGGCTGGAGTCTATACCTAGATTACGAGTAATTTACGTATCCTACATCTCCATCACAAAAGAGACAGAACTTAAATTAGATATGCGATCACATAAAATGGGCTGAAGACTAGTTAACGTCTTTAATAAATCCGTTCAGATTTTTGCTGAAGAATACTGTTAACCATTATTCGGCATGTTAAAAGTCAGGAGCATAGTTTAAAGAAATTCACATTTACACCAGTTACTTGCGTATTTTGAGATATATTTAGATATAAGCGTAGACTTTTGCGTGCAACAATAATCTATGATATTGTTGCATGCGTACGGGTTCGTAGTGGATTGAACGCGCAAGTCGCTAAAAAGTTAATAAAATTTATTCTTTTCATAAGCAATAAAGCAAAATGTTCAAATATTTCCTCAGAGATATTCGTACAATATCACAATATCTCACAATAGTTATATTTTGAACTACTAAAACGTTAAACAGCACTCAATTCAAAACAGAGAAAGATAATTCGATCTCACCGCGAGTAGCTACATTCAATAACAGCACTAAGTAAACAACAACAGTTCGCTTAAAACAATACAACTGAGCTGAGATGTTTTAATCCGGCTTTTATAAGCTTTTTAATTATGCACGATGACATTCTGGTATTTTCTCGATTTTTGTAAAAGCAACACAGTACAATGACGAGATATCTATTTATTAAATGCGCGTGTATTTTTACATTTTCGGCGTAGCTTTCTCTTAAACGTCGTCAGCGCTGCATTGCACGGCGAAATGAAACAATTTTAATTACAATTCTACTAAAAACAGCTAAATAAATACAAAATCTGTAACACTTCCCCCTGCCAAAGGACTGCACGTCCCGGGCAGTACAATCCATGGACAGGAAACCAAACTTCCAACTGAAGGCATCAATACAATAACAAACATTACATTACAATAACAAGCAACATAAACGCTAATTGCAATAAGTAACTTAAAACAAATGAAGTACTATTGTAAAGTATTTCTGCCGCCTTCTTCGCATGTCTTCGTAGTGTAGTGGGCAGCAATCTCGGCGCGTAACTGAGAGGTCCATGTTTCGATTCCCGGCGAAGGCGTTGCTCATTTCTTCACTTTCCAGCTTCGAAAAAAAAACCTAATGTCTCTACAACTGGCGCCCGAACTAAAAACGGTGGTGGATGATGATTCTCCACCACCGGGATATGGCGACTAGGTCCCCAAAACTCCAGTCTCCCTTTAAAAGGGGGAGCATATAAGGTATTTCTCATTTCTCCAGCCTTCTTCGCATGCCTTCGTAGTGTAGTCGGCAGCAGGCTCATCTCGTAACCGAGAGGTCGGTGGTTCGATTCCCGGCTCATTTTTCATGTCTCCTGCTCCGAAATAACCTAATGTCTCTGCACTATCAGATCATAAATACAAATCAGATACTAAATATAAATCAAATACTATCAGCTACTAAATGCAAATCAAATACTATCAGCTACTAAATACAAATAAAATACAATCAAATTTAGAAACAAAAAGGACCATGGTCTTATACTATTTACATTATATATATACTACGTACTATGGCCATAGTAAGGAGCTACCCTGTCGTAATGAAAGGCTTTAGGGTTCGATGACTTACGAATCAGAACCAAGACATCGTTCAGTCTGTTTAAGACTATGTACGGACCATCCCAAGTTGACTGTAATTTCGGACATAGCCCTTTTCATCGACTTAGCTTCCACAATCACACCTTGTCTTCTTCGTTGAATCAATATTCAGTATGTCATATCGGCTTCTCTCATGTCGTATTGGGTCTTCATCTTCCTCGTCGCCATGCTGACTCGCTCTCGTGCAAAGCTGTGCATCGCTTCAAATCGGGCCTAGAGATCTTGGATGTATTCCTCAGGCGTTGAAGGCGCATCCGAAGGGCAACCAAACAAGAGATCATTAGGCAGACGAAGATAACGACCGATGAGCATCTGAGATGGAGAATAGCCGGTAGTCTGTTGTTTCTCTTCGCTGGTAAGATTTCGGCCGCTTTTTGAGCAGGGTCTTTCAGACGATACGTCGGCGTTTCGAGGTGAGGATTCTTTCTGATGATGGATAGATATGTCCTCTAGTGCTGAAAGCAGTTTGTTGTTTTTGAACTCCAAGGAAAAATTGTATTTATTTAAAAAGTCCAATCCTAGTATGCAAGGATCTGTAATATCTGTCAGATATGCCGTGTGATCGTAAGCGGCACTTCCAAGCGTGATGTTCACGTTTAACATCCCATCGATGTCGATTTTATCACCAGACGCAATCTGGACGGTAACACAGGATGGCGTCCAAATGAGTTTATCTTTAAATTGTTGAGGTACGTCTTTCCAAATGATGGTAACATTAGCTTCTGTGTCAATAATCATATTGCAAGGAACTCCATCGATAAGTCCATTGATGGATAGTCCCTTACTGTTGCCAATCACTGCAGAAATCTTGAGCGCTTTAAGACAGGTTTTTCACTATCGTTCAAACTCTGCTCCGCGATATGACCATTAATTTGCTTCCTACGTCGTTTCTGGAAAATGATCTTATTTTCCGTACTCTGGAGCGTTCTGCAGTTTCTTCGTATGTGACCTTGCATTCCGCAGTTCCAGCCCTTTCTTGTTTCTTGTCACTCCTTCTCCGTCTCATGCTTTCTTTTCACTAATATTCTGTCCTAAGACATAGAGTCGTCTGTCGTCTTATCGTCTATCTTATTTTTCGTGCCCATGGCCATTTGCTTCCGCCACTATTGAAAATTGCGCCTTAGACTTACCAAGAGTTTATTATACTTGACAAGAGGTCTTCCCAGCATACGTAGATAGCTTGAGTGAAGGACGAGCAGGCATGGGTAAGAATTTAAAACCATAACTGTTGCTTCCTGCTGTCGCTACGAATTTTTTTAAGGTATCAACTTCTTTGGCAACTGCAGAAACCTTGTCATCAGTTTGTTGTTCTACGGCAGAAACTCTCTCGTCTATTTGTTTTTTCATAGAAGATACTCTGTAATCAATTTCTTGTCACACGGCAGAAACTCTCTCTCTCTTCTATATTCTCCCCTTGCATAGACTCAAATTTGTTTTCTATTGCACGGGTAATCTCTTCTTTAACAGCTTTCAGCTCTTCTTTAACTGATTCCTGACTAGCTTTCATCTCTTCTCTTACCGAGATGACGGCCTCTTCCATCTTTTCTTGGAATACAGCAAAGGCAGACAAGAGCTGTTTTAATTGTTCTTCCATCCCTCTCGTGATTGGCATTCAAATCCCACTTCTGACGCCAAAACGTGTTGCGTGCGTACGAGTTCGTAATGGATTTAATGCGCAAGTCGTTAAAAAATTAATAAAATTTATTCTTTTCACAAGAAATAAAACAAAATGCTGGAATATTTCCCCAGACATATTCATACAATATCTGACAGTAGTTATATTTTGAACTACTAAAGCGTTAAAAAAGAACTCAATTCAAAACAGAGAAAGCTAATTCGATCTCACTGCGAATTCGCTACAGTCAAAAACAGCACTGAGTAAACAACAACAGTTCGCTTAAAACAACTACAACTAAGCTGAGATGTTTTAATCCGGCTTTAATAAGTTTTTTAATTAAGCACGAGCACATTCTGGTATTTTCTCGATTTTTCTGGATAGCAAAACAGTACAATTACGAGATATCTATTTATTAAATGCGCGTGCTGCTGCATTTTCACATTTTCGCATAGCTTTCGCTTAAAAATCGTCATGCGTTTCATTGCACGGGGAAATTTTAAACAATTTTAATTACAATTCTACTAAATATAGCTAAATAAATACAAAATCCGTAACAATATAACTAATACAAATAACGTAATTAAATTTAATCGTATCTGTTATTTTGCCAGAAATAGCAAACTATGCCTCAGGTTGTGCGCATCATGATATTAGATTTGGTTTCCAAAATGCGAAGGGTTTTCCAAAAGTGCGGGTAATGCTAGTAGATATATTCTCAGATTGGTTTATAAAGAACACTATGAACAAAATTGCAAAGTAAAAATTTTGTATTATAGTAAAACATAAACATGATGCAATGCAAACAGAAAACTGTGTACAGTTGATACAACTTGCAGTCTCATTACTATAAAACTGAACAATAGTCTCGTCGGTAATCAAGTTTTGAACTTCCCTCTTGTTAAGCCAGCCACGTTTCTACGTTTGTAAGATATTTCCTCTATCCTCACTGCCTGCCTTTGTGGAGGTAGAAAATATTTTACAAAGTCTTTTATAAAACTAAGGAAAAATAAACTTTTATTAATTGAATACGGGTTAAATACATATTGTTGCGTGCGTAAGGGTTCGCAGTAAATTGAATGCACAGGTCCAATGAAAGGTTAAAAAAAATTATTTTTATCAAAAGAAATATCACGAACTCTGGAATTTTCCACTGAAATATTCGTACAAATGTTCACAGTATCACACAGTACAATTAGTAGTTACACTTCAAACTACTAAGAACGTTAAACACAACGCGGTGCAAAGCACATCTAAAAAGAAAGTTAATCCGATCTCAGGCTGAACTTGCAACAATAACAACAGCAGCTAACTGAACAACTGAGAGCAAATGCTCTCTCTTCGGCCTTAAATAGCTTTCAACCGGCCGCGAGATATTTCTAGTACTTTCTGCTTCTCGAAATTGCTGGAAATTCCTGGAATAAGAGGATCGAATTACGGTTACAGCTAACATAGTGGTCAATTACATTTATTCAAATTCGATACATATTACGGTGATACAGAGACCTGACCAAAATGTCGTTAAATGGTCTCCAAATTTGGTGACAAAGTAAGTCGCCAAAATCGTTGTCAGCTTAGCGAGATATCGCCAAATTACCGAGATACCTATTTACTCAATGTTAAATGCACTTGCCCCTGTATTATTGCTTTCCCGGCATAGCTTTCTCTTAAAATTTGTCTCGCGATACATTATCCAGAAAAATACAACAATTTTCATTATAATTTTACTAAAATTACCTATCTAAATGTAAAATTCACAACAACATGAAAGAGAATTCCATAATCGAGATAACAAAGCACACACAAAAAATAATTGAAGTTTAAAGGTATTTTTCTTAGATAAACATAATGCATTAACTCTTATCAAACAGTAAAGCATTGAATGCCATGAAGACACTAATACTGTATCACCGCTCAGAGTGCGTGTTGATGAGATAACATACAGAATATCAAAATACCAGTATCAATAAAAGTAAAATCAGAGTAAATTTTCATTTCCGGTGAAATCATATTGCGCATTTCATTGGTGTACTTTGAAGAAGACTCAATCACAATAATTAAAAATATTTTTTATCGAACCTACATCACATAAGAAGCACCAGAAGCACTAGTATATAGCACACAGACAATAGTGATAGAGATCATTCATACTACAACATTAGAAACTAGTGTACTGCTATTTCACACTATCTGGTTGCCTCTTACACGAATTAGGTAAAAAAATTGACCAATTTCCTTGCACTCTACTTATCTTTGGATCTTTTACCAAGAAATTATTATTTCAACTACATGCGGAGCCTTTGAGGCGAGAAAACTTTTAACAATTATTTAAGGTTTGTACCAGGTATTTGAAGATTTTCTATCGGCCAAAAAACCAAGAATGTTCCAAAGCTGACTTGAAACTGCTGTGTAAGAAGAAACGAATGAGTGTCGATCTGCAATTATTTTCATTGATCATACGTGCTCCTTTCCGAGAACCAATATAATAAAACATTTCATCTGTAGTATCTCAGTATAAAATGTAAACGTGAAAAAATACGAGAAAAAAAATCTTTTGCAACAGATACCCATGGAACCAAGGATTTTGTCCATTAATGGGGAATGACCGCTAAATTAATGTGCGGTGTTTGGAAGAAATACTTTTTCTTACCCATAAGAGATTTTAAGATTTTGACAAAAATTATTTAATATTAATTTATTACAAAATTAAGTATGAATAATGAATTAAGTATGAGTGAATTAATTTGAAAATTAATAAATAAATTATTCTGAAATCTAATTAGAAGCAAGTTATTTGCTTTATTTATTAAAAGAAATATAGCAAGGTATATGTATACCAATACAGAAATCATCAAAATATTTTGCCGCTGTAATCCTTGCAAGAAGAAATTTTCAGCTTGTGAAGTATAATGAATCCATCAAAGGACAGACACAGTGTCCTCATAGGTTAAGAAATAATTTTTAAGGGTCTCAAATGATTTCAGAGTATCTTTCTCATTCAGTGCTTTATTTTCTTTATAAATTCCTAGAATGTCTTTTCATCATTTTATTTTTCGTGTGTGTGTGTGTGAAATCTCATGTTTCCACATCTGGTCCTTCCACACATAAATTTGTTTCAACTGCGGCGTACTGTTTAAGAATATTTCTGATATTAAAATTGTCAGCTAAATGAGAGATCTGTTAATTAACATGATTCATTTTTTTCGTTATCACTAAGCACTTTAATAAAATATGAGAAACATTAAAACGGCCTTATTATTCCTTTTGCATATGACTCTGAATAAGCTGAGGCAGAGACGCAGTGTTGATGAGAAGTTATTTTTATGTTTCTCATTTTGATTTCTCAAACTCACCCCTAACATTACAGAACCGCATCTGCTATAATATCATACAATAATATTTTCACTTTTTTAAATATGTTTTATTATTTCATAACGTTCTGAGAAATAAAACAGTTCTCAACCAAAGTGGAAGTACCTTGCTTTTGGACACATGCAGACAATTTTCAAGTTTTTTAAACTATTCTTTCATCATTAAAAATTCGTTTATTTAGCTTATGCAGAAATACATTTAAATGGCACTTTATTCATAACTCTAGATTTTCATGACACAGAAATTCTGGAGTAAATCTTTCTCAATGAATCGACGAGGCCTTTTTATTACAACAAAGTTTCGCAATAGAATGTCGCCGAATCATTGAGAACTTTTAGGTTATTTGCAACTGCAGAACAAAAGCAGTTGAAGGCAATTAAATCAATACCACTTATCTTCATTAGCTTCATTGTTTTCTTATTTTCGTTGCTATTGTAGATTCACAGTATTCTTATTTCTTCTTTGTTTTTGAGCGATTCTTCACTCCTGAATGTTCAAACTATCTTTCCAACTAAAAAGGTTCCGAAAGTTTACATAACCTAGTTTTGTCTTTTTTCTGAAACATCATTTGTTCTAATTTTGTCTTTTAAACTCTAATCTTCTGCATCTAAGTGCCGGATAACAAAAGCCATATAACAAACCGAATCACCTAGATACATAATTGTGTGTGTACACATGAACATTAATGAATTCAATGAAAGCAAAGAAATGTGTTATCTACGCTCAGTAGCACGTGATATTTTTGGACATCAAAACTGTCACATCTCAAATTCAGGCACAAAATTTATCCAAAATTAGCAATATATATATATATATATATATATATATAAACTACTGGTATATTTAAAATATTTAAAGACCGACAGGGATCATACCAGTTATGCCCATTTTTTGGAGAGCCACTTTTCACATATGAGTTTAAAAATTCACTTTTGCATACCACTGCAGTTTTCCAAAACGCATGAAGTTTTCAAGAATTTTTATGCTTGATCTCCTGAATTATTTTTCTAATAGCTCGGAACAAATACAACACAGAAATGAGATGCTTCTTTAATTTAATCTTTCTTCCTAATTATTTAACTAAAAATGGTTGGCATATCAAGAAACATTTTTGGTCATAGTTTTTTCCGAAGGAGATTTTAAAGCTTACTAATACAAATAGTTGTTTCTGTATTTCAAATTACTACATTATTATTGAATCGCATAAAAGCATTTTATTTTAATGTCTAAAGTAAAAGTTGCTTTACATCCGGGGTCCCCCAACTTTATGCTCGCGGGAACCACTGCAGGCGCTAACAGTTTTACGTGTGTCCGGTGCTGTGCAACCCCGATCAAAAAAATTGTTTAAGTTTTCAATAAAATTATCTGTAAATTTATAGTTAGTAATTAGTTAGAGAAATAAAAGCGCATTGTTTAAAAAATTGTTTCTAATTATATGTTTATAATTTTTAAAAGGCTCACAAGACGCTCCGATTTGATCAGGATTGTCTCAGTTTGAAGGTAGTTCTGGCGTACTGGCTAATTTGTCATTTTCACCCAGTTATTTGTTAAAAATTTTAAAATGTCAAATATCATTGTTTTCAGCAACAAATATCATAAATTCGAAGTACAGATCTCGACTTACAAATGAACAACTTATGACTGCTTACGAGCACGCTTATCATAATACTTTTTCCTAATTATGAAGCAATGGTTTAAAACTCAATAGCAAATATCACAGTGACTTTACGAATTACATTTTTAGTTAGAAATTTTACTGCAAAAAATTATAAACCAAAGAATTTGAAAACTTTTGTCTATACTGTTTAGTAATTATTAATTTTACGTAAGAATACCATCAACAATAATAATATCTTGAAATGACAATTTTGGTATAATTTTTTGGTATATTATGCTTAGTATTAATTATGTCAACCTATAAATTTACCTTGAAAGAATAAATGTGCCCGCAACCCCACTGATAGTCTAAACTGCGCTCCGAGGTACAAAAAGGTTGGGAGATCCCTGCGTTTAGAGCATAATTGAATATTGTCCGATTCCTCGCCAATAAAATAGCATCACCCGGCGCAAGTCACGACCTTCTCGTTTTTTCGTACCTTTACTATGCCTAATGTTTATCTTAGAATCAGAACGCACGACAACCCAGAAATATTTGAAACGACGGGGTTGCCGGTTAGGATGGGGGAGGGAATCAAAAACTGCGTTCTTGCGGAAAACCGAAGTTGAACAGCTATGGTAACCAAGTCACGTGAGAGGGTAGTCCGGGCGGAAGAGGACATTCCAATCACGTGATTCGCGAACTCGCCCTTCCCTTAGACTTGATTTCTCTTTTCTTTTTTTTTTCATACTTTCTTTTTGTTATTTTATTACTTTCTTTTGCCTTCTCTTATGCGGGTGACAGTCCGGATATTTTAATATTCAACTCGCGAATTTCCGGAACGGGACTGTTACGACGTTTTTGTCGCTGAAATCGTCTGTATTGCCAGACTGCGTAAAGAAGCATCTGAATTCTGACAACTTCAACTACCTCTTCCCTTTCTCAAGAAAACAAAGGAAAAAAAATTATGTAATGAGAAATTTAAAAAGTTTGGGAAAAAAATTAAAATATTAGTTGCAGCAATATAGGGCTGTAAGCTGGTTTATCACGTCGCTTAATAAGTCTGCCAGCTTGCAAATTGTGAACATACGTTCTGAAATTTTCGTTTAACCGCGCCTCAGGCCATTGTCAAAGAACATGGCAAATCAGTTCAAAAGCATGCGAATTTCATAAATCATCTCACAAAACTCTGCAGTTTTTTATTGCGCTTTCTATATCATTACGTAAAGCAATATTTCTCTCTGTCAATTAAGGCTTAAAATTCATCTCAAAAAGAGTACGGAGAACACGAAACAGATTATTCACTGCTTATTGAACATATTGAAATGCTTCAGAGTTTAGAAGAAATGTTTAAAGTTTTTTTTTTTTATATACTAAATTTCAATATTTGCTGCGTTTGTAGTTGTTGCTCGCCAGCTTCGAAATTGTGTTCGATCTTGCTCCAAAATAGCTGCTACATTCCTTGTCGTAGGTACTGAAGATGATGATCCTTTTCATCGGGAAAATGCATTATATTGTTTCTTTGAAATCAAGTCCACGGAAAAAACATCACTTTCTGAAACAATAATTCCACGTTGGAAAAGATAGGCCATAAAGAGGAATTGGTTCATCAGTCTCGATCCATGCGTTAGGGAATCCTGATTCGCCTTTAAATCAATGAAAAATTGCATCATTTCACCTCATTTTAACATCTGAGTAATTCGGATGCATTTAATAGCTTCAAATCAATATATTGTTTACCTAATTCCGGAATACCTTTTAGCCTATTTCTTTGTTTTGTTACCATTCTTCTTCTGAAGGTACTTCTCTTATTGTTCTCTAACGCTTTTTTCAGAAAAATTTATTTTTCTTTTACCTTTTTGTTTCATATGGGCACATTGTTGTAAACCGTAGCTCTCGTGCTCTTTCCACAGCTCCGACGAGCCATCTTTTGTTGAGACGTCAGTGAAATATAAAACATTTGCTTAGCATTCAACGCAGACGATTTACATCATGGATGAAAATTAATTATGCAAGAACAAGACGCTTTAAGACCATGTCATTATTAATAAAACGGTAAACATTTTCAAAAAACGTTAAACTGTTTATTTGTACGCCTGGTATATTTTATATTTATGCTTTCGATCAACAGAAAAGTAGTCGCATTTTACATACCGAACGTCATCAAAAGAAACTATAAAATAAATTACAGCATTGATACAATTTTGAAATTTATAAAATATGTATAAAACGCGGTAATAATTGAATTACGTTTGGTAATCCATTATGTTAAGGAGTAATTTTCATGCATTAATGTACACTAGCACTTGACTGATCATTTTCGATGTCTATTCGGTGATATAAAAAGACTACAAGTGCTGTATTACACAAGATAACCAATCAATTAGATAGATATTCAAAATTTGTTTCCGCTTAGAACAATGTGCTTTATAAAATGTTTTCTTATGAACAAGTGATAATATTTTATTATCCGCTGTGTAAAATGCAAGTAAATGATTGCTGTTTTGCCTATTCTAATATAATATGAAGGAAACTCATGGCTTGTTGTTGAAGAAAACCTTGTTTTACGTGTTCTTTAAAGCTAAAAGTTGAGTGTGCTGAAGCTGTTCTGAGGTTTCAAGCTTCAGATTCCGAGCAGTTGTTGTTTTCTTTGGTTGGTACCAGCTATTGCTGATTTTTGCACACTGAACTGTATATCTGTACGAATGTTGTCTTCAGCCATTGGCTGCTTAATGGAAACTGAATAATGAGATTCAAAAACGTTGTGATTTGCATGGCTAATAAAAAGCATGTGTGTTGAGGTTGCAAGATACAATATCATGACTATCACCCCCTTTTATACAGGATTAGAATTACTTTCTATGTAATGTACGAAACGTTGCAGGCGAAAAAGCTAATTATTTTGTGAAACCAACTGATGGTAATTTCTTCTAAGCCCTCGCCTTCTTTACCCAGCTAGAGGACTTTTGAAATGCATTATGAAGGAAACGTGTATTACTTGTATTCAGTGATCTATGGTTCTGAATGTTAGAAACAGCGTTTCTTTGGTACTGTCTATGCCGTATCAATCATTGCAATGAGCACGATGATCTAAACATCTTTTACTTTAATTACAAGAATTGTATCAATCTTCATAAAACGTATCAAATGGATATATGAAAAATTAAGTGCATTACACATTGCATCACTTAGATGTCTTAATACAAATGTAAGACAAAGATATATATCACCAAACAGTGTGTTTATTACTTTTAAATAGCTGCGTTAACCACTACAGGTACAACAACAGATGAAAGATAATTAAAGATCTTATGTCCTATGAAATAGCAGCATTCTAAAACACGGTTGTTTGTCAAACCCCGTGTTATTTAATTTAAAGAACTTATGTCTCTTGGAATAGCGAGCAGTATCAATGATAAATTCCCTAGTAAGAAACGATAAATGAAATGTAACTTCCTAAACATTTTCGATGGGCTTTCTATTATTGCCGTCACAATACCAAAACAGAATTTTATACAAGTGCAAAAATATTTGACGAAGTAATTTTAATTCCAAATACAAGTAATCAATTAATGCCCGTGATTATCAAACTAATGCTTTTATAAGATTACATTTCGCAATAACTTTCTATTTGCTAGCCTTAACTTCTCGAAATATGTTCTCGTAAGAAAAAGGGCATGGCTTCTGCGCAAATACATTTTCTCTGTCTCTTTAGCCAGACTAGAAATTGCTGCTTCTCTCTGCGGAAACGATCTTACCAAGGATCACTTGGAAGTTTTCATTGCTTCACAACACCCCAATATCTTCGCAATACCCACGCTTTTAGTTGCCAATTTACATGTATGCGAAAACATCCCGTCGCAGCTAAAGAATGCAAATACGAAAGTCTATATCAAACTGTAATCGCCCCTTTATATGCTGGCCTCCATTTTTTTACGATCGCAACTCTTCTGAAAAAAAAAACACTTTCTTTATCACATTCTTTATAAAGGATTTGGAGTAAAGTGGACTAAGCAATGGTGTATTTTCAATGAACTTTCTTATCCAATCTCTGTAAATGATATATTTTTATGAAACTAGAAACAGAAGATGTTTGCATTCAGGAATGCTGATGGACCTTATTGATTAATCAAATTTCCTGTAATTTCACTTTTCCATTTTAGGTTTTTTTCAAAAATGTTAATTATCGAACATTTGGATCTTTGATAATTTACTAATTTGTTAAAGTAAATTCACTAAAGATAAAAATGCTATAAATGTTTGTAAATATTGAATAGTTGCTTCGGTTTTTCTATTTTTTATGTATATAATGAATTCTGTTTGAAATCTGCATATTCTTAGTTTGTATCTTAGTTAATCTTAAATTTAGTCCTACTTACTCTACTCCTAAGTGTTTTTCAAGTTTGTGTTTTAATTCTGATTCCACTGGCCTTGAACTTGCTCGTATAGCCCAAGTAAAACCAGAGATATGGGCAGAAACCTTCCAATAGTACCTTGTTGAGAACTTGTGTACCACGTTTTTGGACGTTTCTGAAAAATGTGCTTTCGAATCGGTATCAATTATTCTCGGAATTTCCAAAAGTAACCCTATAAATACAAGGCTGTGAGAACCTATTAACCACTTGGATCAATACTCACAGTGTTCATTTGCCGATGAGCTTCCGTTCGGTGAGTATGCCTTTTGGAATTACTTCCCGAGTGATTTTTGATAATCTATAAAATTCTTCCCTTGTTAAGGAGAATTTATTTGATCTTACATATATATATATATATATATATGGAACTTTACCACTAGCAAGTAAGCAGCATGTGCTCCATACGGACACACGAAAAACTTTTCATAATTTTGATTTTATTACTATATTAACAGTAGGGACAATTGTTCACATCAATTACTTAATAACAGATAAACAATTTACGAGATCTATGTAGCCTTAATGACATTTTATCATTTTACTACTTCGGTCATGCACCTTATATATCTTAAGACAGATAGACAAACAAAATAGACAGATGTCTTGTTTTGCACCCGCTTTTTGCATCGATGGGCGAAAAGTCAAGCTTAGGTGTGAAGCGAAACTACAGTTCTCTTTCTACACTCGCAGTTAACAGTTAAGCTAAACTGACGGGAAAGTAAAATACTTAGGCCCTGCAGTTAGATACTTTTAAAACCCACATTCGGCCTTTGGCAATAACCTGACGACAATTTTTCTACTCCTGACATAATGAATCATCGTTCATCTTACATCATCGTTGTCTTTGGTGAAAGGAACCATAAACGGGAAGAAACTGGAGTCAGAAAAGAGAAAAAAAGATACAAAGGAAGAGGAGAGTATGCCAAGGATAATGTTGAGAAGAAACATCTTAATTTCCCTTCATCACTGTAACTCTAGCATCGCAAACAGTCCGTCCTATATTTCAAAAATCTTCGTCTAAAACGAAAAAAACTTTCAATTTTTAACATTTGAGGAAACTTAATTTCATCTTAAAAAAATGAAATTGGTTGAAATAAAACTCACTGTTAGGTGAGTTCTATTATCAGTTGTATCAATCCAGGCTGAAATATCATTAACAGTTGTAAAGTATATTTTAATTTAACGCTTCTTTCTTATCTCTTCCAGCTTCAACTTACAACTCCCTAGCAGAATGAGTTTTTAGATTCGCGTTAAATGCAAATGAGAAGGAGAATAGTATTTAGGTCAAGTTCAACTGTCTTCGACAGAGAGAGTGAGGATTTCTGAGTAACGCGCGTTTGCCTTTTGACTACTTCGCTCTAAGCTGTTACTACGTTTGGCCATGTTAAGTGACTTTTGACAGTTCGCTGGCTAATTCAATATTACGGGCCAACTAGTTTAGAATTGTGCTAGCTTCGGATAAATCTCTTTAATTACTTCTCATTTTTTACCTTTTGAGTTCAAGCTCAAGTGGAGGCTTTGTTGTACGCCCTAAGAAAGGGGCCGACAGTTAATCTTATTTTGAGCGAATAAAGTGTAATTAACCCTGAGTTTATGTTTCTGTTCTTGGACTTAAGCGATTATTCGCTTAGCAGTTCACTAGGCTTCTCGACACTTAATCTGACAATGAAAGTAAGGAACCCTACACAGTATTATTCTGGACCTCTGGTTCTCCTGGGGTCCATTTCTTAATGTCGCCCGCGCAAGTACTTATATCCATTAGTCCTTTGCAATTTTCTTCTTTTATAACGTATTAGCTATCATTATTCTTTACTTATATAATTCTGTGTGGTCTTCAATATTTTGATTTTACCTTACCAACTAGCCCGTTGGCGTGAGGTAATCTAGTTGTAAGTAAATTATGTTTGATATTTTCATTTATTTAAATTCGCTCGATGTAAAAGTGATACCACTATCTGAAATAATTTGTGAAGGAATATCTAGTAAATAAAGTTAGAAACTTTTGAATACTTCTGTAAGGACTGTGATTCAAGCTCATAAGTTCATATTTTTCTAGCTCATGAAATAAACAGGATGACAATTATTGTCATCGGACGATTTTTGTCACAATATTGCACTATAATCATTTATACTAGCATCCCCGTGATCTTCTACCTCGTAATTAGGATTATATATATATATATAATTCAGGTTTCTGTGATAGTCAAGTTAATTAAAAGCATAACGTTGCTCTTCACCAAATTTAAATTTACTGTCTTTTCTCAAAAGATCGCTTAGAATTTTTGCAATAAGTGAATAACCAGGTATAAATTTTCTAAAGTAACCTGTTAACCATACAAAACTTTGGATTTGTTTTAAAGTCACTGTTTCTGGAAATTTAAGTAACTGCTTTAGTTTTTAATTCAAAAAGAGAAATACATCTACGTTCAATTACATATTCTAAAAATTAACTCTCTTCTCCAAAAATTGTGACTTCTTAAAATTAATTTCTTTTCTAACTAGTAACTACAAACAAGGTCTAGAACTTGTTACAGTCTGTCGATCTCTTCTTCTTTGTTAGCAAACAATAAAATAATATCATCCATACAAGGTAAAACTGTGAAAACTGTAAAATAAGATCATTTCCTACTACTTACTAAAGGGGAAAAGATGGTATTTATAACCTCTCGAAAAACCGCTGAGGAATTACACAGACCCTATGACAGTTTTAAAAACAGGAAGTGACCATTTCAAATTATGTGTAATGTCTACTGTCCTTATTTACATCAAGGTAAAATAAAACTGTTTATAATGTCAACTGACCGCCCAGACGGTATAGTGGTCAGGGGAACCGACTACGATATCAAAGGGCCTGGGTTCGAATCCCGGAGAAGGCATGGCTGTAATTGTCCGTCCCTTCATACTAAGCAAAGGTGGCACACCCATTGGGTGCCTCCATAATATAGAGACCACCAATTCTGGTCTTAGTATAGATTAATGGACTGTATTACAAATTGTAACTGTTCACAATCTGTCATTGGAGGGAAAAAAAAGTAATATCAATGGTACTAAGCACTTTTGATTTTTGAAACCTGTTTAACACTACTTCAATTAACGTTAGAGGATAATTATCTTTCATAGGAACTCTATTTAATTTATGAAAATCTATTTAAACTCCATGTAAATCCTTTATTTTCTTTACCACGTCAACAGAACTGCAAATTCTGATGACAAGGATGAATAAACTATACCCTGTTTAATTCATTCTTGTACTGGTTTATCAGCTCTGCTTCTTTCTGTGTTTGGCAAACGTCTGGATTTAACGTCCAGAAATATGTTATTTGTCTTTTAGTGTTTGTTATGTGCATTACAGTATTAATAGTCTTTGTTTAAACAGGAAAGCAATTTTCAATTAAGTGTTTTACATATGTGCTTTATTAACATCCGAACAATTATCTAAACCATTTTCTTGTCCTACATTTATATGCATTAAATTCGATTCAACTTACGAAACTTTTGCATAAATACTACCCTTCTTTGAACTAATTTCCATTAGAGAAAGCAATGTATTCCCGTTAAAAACATTTTTAAAACTTTTTTTGAGGAACAGCATATATATTGGATCTACATAATTGCGCGTTCATCAGTTCGAATTGAACCTTCAAAATAACCAATAGGTTTTATTTTATAACTATCAAAGCCTACCAAAGTCAACTTTGAAGTATTTTCATTAGGTGAACGAAATAGTTGATGAATATTTTCCGATAACTATATTTATATCACTTGTTATATCTGGGAGAACTCTTACTTCCGGGGTTTACATCTGTTACACATTCTGCAGCCACGTGTCCAAATAAATTACATTGAACACATTTTTAGCCCTTATTCTTATTTTTGCAAAAGTATCCCACGTTACCTGGAATCCCACAGATGAAAAGCGAATATTCCTTTTTTATTAGCCCAAAGGGGCATTAGGCCCAAACGGGTCACTTTTCAAAACTGTTGCTTCAAATATTATCACCATATATTATATTTAAAGAAACGAAATAACGAAGAATCTGCATGAATGTTTCTCGCATTGTGAAGAAACAACGGTACCTAGAGCCATCAAATTTTGAATAGCGTAACCTTCCAAACGAACATGGGCACTTGGAAGCCCGACTTTTGAATTTCGAATTTGTTTTATTATCAATTTCAAATTCTGTAAAGCTTTAATGATTTTTTATTAACGAACTCAACGATTTCAAAGCGAGAAATGACAACACTGTACGGGAAAAAACATTTTTTATCTCCAGCGCGCGAAACTGTGTATCGGAAATTCTAAAGATATGCTGTTTTGGGGCTTTTAATTATTTTGTGATGTTGTTGTTGAATTGATTTTTATGTGGTTTACGTGCGAAGAATATGATATTTAATAAATAAACGTAACATACAAATCGTTAAATAAGCGCCCTTTGAAAAGTAATACAAAATCTGAAAGCTTTCAGATTTTCTTTTTATTATTTTTTTTAAATTTCAAAATGGTTGCTTTCGATTTAAGAATTAGACTTAACATTGGTTAAGAGCTAGGCTTAACGGATTTACAGTTATCGTTAGCCATTTATTTTATTTTTCATATATTTTAAGCCTTTCTTGAAATTTTAAGTTAAACATTTACATCCATAAAGAATCGATTTATTTTGTGCAGTATGATTCATGCCATTAATAACATATTCTAGTATAGTAACATTTTCAATATTACATTTAGAGCAGAAATTTTTAATTACTAGTTAAGTTTCACACAGAGTTTCGTTTTCTTGCATTTTACATTTAATAATTCGTTGAACTAAACAGGATTGTACTGAATATCATATTCACTTAATAATAAATCCTCAACTGTATTCCATAAATTTACTTCCATTGCGCTTACAATGAATAATTTTGCTTTTCTAGTTAAAGATTGTAAGGTTTCCATTATTTTGCATACCAAATTTATTTTAAGTTTGATACCTTTCCTGAACCTCTCAACTTCCCCTAGTGTTTTTCTCGCCAGGATGTAAATTTAAAGTTAAGGGAAGTGACTATTTAAACGCGTAAATCTCTAAGTTTATTCAGAGCGTGTTTCCGCTAGCCAGCGCAAGTTTCGTTGCTATCTCGTTGTTACGCTAGTAAGCCTTTCGGCCATTTCGGATTATGTATCACGCTTTAGAATCATGTATCACGCTTGTTTGGTTATTGTGAGTCAACCTGTTAGATGCAAATTAACGTGCTAATTCAGTACTATTCTCTTTTAGATTCGACTTGAATTATAGTCCACATTTAAGTTCTCACCGCAAGTTGATCGTGTTTTGTAGCGCCCGAAGATCGTGCCTTTATGTTAAACTTTGAATTAATAAAGCGTTACTTTTCACCCTTCTTCAATTTATTCACGAATGTGCTGGTAATTTATTCACGCCTGTGCGAAAATTCGCCAGGTTCATTGTAGGATCTAATTGAGTTTTATGTGGAATAGCAGAGACAGATCTTACAAGATCACATAGCGAAAATTAGTTTTTGTAATTCGTTTAGTTTTAACAAACTTCATAGACCCACAAAGTTTTCAATAAGTTTATCAATCGAACTGTATGCATGACCATCAAAGACACAATAGTTACTTCATTAAAAAAGTAGTTTCAGCGTATCTCAATTTTATTTTGAAATTCGTTGCCATCGATTTTAAATGCAAAACTAGAAAAATCTCTAAGTCGCTTTCTGTTCTGTCGATCTTCTTTCCTCTGAAATATAAATTTATGTAACTACTTAACGCATCCTACTTTTTCATATTTTAGGGCGCCTTCAACTTCTTTCACATCGATTAACTTCATATTGCAATATAGAACAAAATTTGAAGTTTTAAAGTTGACTTACCCGTTTCAAAAGTATTTTAGTCCTACGTTAGAGAAACTTTTGCACTTTTCAAATGAATGAAAACAATCGAACCATCAGTTCTTAATGCAATCCATACAAATACAGAAGCACTATGAAACCGAAACTGCTATTTCCCGAAACTATTATTCAATCTACTATCGAGCCTCCAAACATTATGCTACTTAGCATGGGCAAGTAACCACTTATTATCCATAACACATATTTTATACTGCATATAGTACTTTATACAATTAGATTAAAGAAACCTTTACTATAAGTACCACTGTAACGAAGTTCAGCTATCTCTTTCGCCCTTCTGTCCTGTTCTAGTTTCCACGCGTCGCTCGGGTCTCTGTATCGTCCATTATTTGAAGATGGGTTAAGTTTTAAACTTGTGAGGTGCATTATGCATCCGTTATTCTGTGTGTGGAAAATATTACATTCCCGAAAATGCATTATCTAATAATAATTCTTTTTAACCCTACGACGTCTGTCTGCAAGTCCATCATTTCCATTTACATGGCCCTGTCAGTCTATGTGTGAAGTTTTGAAATCAGCAAGTCATCTAGTATGTTGTGGTTTCTACAGAAATTTTAAATAAGGGTTAATATCGTTTTATTTGTTTTTTTTGGGGGGGAGAAGGGCAATGAAAGGATTATACAATTTTGTTGTTCTAAAAATTGTTTATGTTTGCTAAGAGCTTTAATAAAGATTATTTTCGAATTATAAAGTGTGGACTAAAGTTATTTAAGGAAACGGAGTTCTAATTATAAACATTAATTTGGAGTTAGAAGCCAATATCTACACTATTGAATCATTATAGTTATAATTTAGCCGCCAGAATTTTTCCCTGTCTCGTGAAACTTCTGTGTAAAATTCATTAACGGAGATTAACCTTGCCTTAAAGTGCAATTTATCTACAAACTTCAAATAAGTGTGCTTGCTCATCTGCAAGTTGGACAATTCTGACGGCCAATGAAATGTGGCATTCCTACATTAATTCAATACTAATCTGGGTAGGAAATTTTGTCAATCACCTCTTCAATATCTAGAAATAAAAAAGTGTGCTTTAAGTCATCAAAGTGAAGTCCAAGATTGTCGACCTGTGTTTAATGTACTTCAAGTAGGTAAGTATGTGCGCCAAAAAATTACTATTTGCACTACGTTTTGCGCCTATCGCCTGGTAACGACGCAGTGAAATATGTCCCATGTTCTATTTTTGGTTTTAATATCATATATATAGATATGTATATATAAGATGAATTACATTATTCATAGCCAAATTATTAGTTACAGTGAAAACGTTTTTAAAGTACGTAATAAAGAAATAAAACGAATTAAACGAATGAGGAAAGCAAAGACAGCATTAAGAACTTAAAGATTTTTATACTAGTTAGCGTCATCTTGGGTCCCTAAAAGACCACAAAGAACAATTCTCAATAAATGCAAAAGATTGCAACTATTGCAAAATATGACGATTAATGATTACACATAATCGTGTAGTAGCCTACGCGGCTAAACATACATTAGTAGAAGTGATACACTTAAACACTTATACATTAATAGAAATGTTACACTGATGATGATACTTGTATATTAATACGGACAGTGGCAACTGATGATAACGCAGAATCGTGCATTATCCTACATGGCTATGCATGCATTAATAGAAATGTAACATCTAGTCACCCAGACACTAATAGCAATATAACACTGATAATAATACTTGTACATTAATGTGAAAGATGACAATTAATGATTACACATAATCGTGTATTATCTTACGTGGTTATACATGTATTAGTAGTAATGACAGAGTTGAACGCTTATACACTAATAGAAATGATACGCGGGTAATGGCACTTGTACATTAATGCATTGGATGACAAATAATGATCACACGGAATCGTGTATCATCCTCCATGGCTACGATAGATCACATTAATACGATAGATGATGTTAATGATAACACATAATTATGTATTATCCAACTGGGGTATTCACACATCAATAGAAATGATACATTTGAACATCTGTACGTTGATAGAAATGATACACTAAGAATGATAATTGTGCATCAGTGTGACAGATCAAAAGATAATCCTTAGATCGCGTATTATCGAGAGGTAATCCTTCACATCTCACAGATTAACTCTTTCATGAACTTCATTATGTTACGAATGTGGAAACCGCGTGTATTTATAACAAAATAGTTATTTCGAACTTAAAAAATGTAATATAAAGATAAACTTGTAAAAAACGAGGCAGAACAAAATATCAGCTATTTATCTTTTAAGTGCATAGGATGTTATTATTCCGACGTTATTTGAATACAATCTCATATGCCGAGGCTTCTTTGGATACTTTATGTTTGAGACTGAATTTAATGAAATTTTAATGTTTAAGTTAGAGTTCATTCTTTGCAGCTATTATTTTAAGCGCCAAAATACATTTTCACGAATTTATTCAGCACACTGTTAGTGTTTATTGAGTTTCAAATGATGAATTCCTCCGTTAAATATTTTATGTTTACTTATTGGTTGTTTTTAGAACATGACTATTAACTGAGTGCTTTTCAGATAAATTTTAATATGTTTATGCTAATGAGTTTTCCAAAGAAAAGCATCGATTTTCTAGTTCAGTTTGCCAAACTTTAAGCAAAATACTCTATTAATGTACGTAAAGAAAGGGAAACGGTTTAACTTCTTTTATATTCGTTTCATTTAAGGATAAAAAAGCTATACATAGGTCTTTTATATTGTTTCTAAGGAAGATGTGTTTTACGTTTACATTGCTTCTAAGGCGAAACAGAAGCAATATAAAAGCGAATGTTTTTTCAGCATAAATGAAAAATCTTACTGTCAGCTTTAAGTTACCTGTGTTAATTAATTATTTTTAGAATGAACAGAAAGCTTTTTCAGCATAATTATATTCGATTTAAATTAGTACTAATACTGATATTCATGCTAAACAAATTTCATGAGATCAACAAAAGTCATTAGGATTCCCACAAAATATTCACATATATCTCATATTCTCAACGAATAATTTTCAAATTGCTCTCTTTTGACAAAAAGGGTAATTTTTCATAACACAGGTTCGAGAATTTTGTAAGTAATCGGATCTGAGCGTTACATGTATAATTACGATTTCTTATGATCAAATGCGTTCATTAACCATAATGCAGATTTTACAAATAAATAGTTGTCTCTATGCCTCTTGATAAATCTCTATCCTTCTTGTTGTTTCAGGCATCAGATCTAAATCACCAAAACAAAATTCAATTTATTTATGATTTCAACCTCGATTTTACAAACAAGAATATAGCAAGCAAATATAAGATATACAGGTCTGAATTCATAACAGAAAGATTTATGTAATCATTTAAAACAAGTCACTGTGAGTTTAAATGAATTTCATAGGGTGCTTGGTTTTTCACTCGCAGATCTTTCATTTCACTAAAATCATATGATTTAAAATCAGATAACCACAATTCTAATTCTCTGGAAAGCAATAAAAGGTAAGGATGTGATAGGAAGGTAGTTGAAAGCAACATACAAAGAATTCAGTCATAGGTATTACGATAATTGTTAATCTCATTACTTAATCAATTAGACAATCATTACTTCTCCTCATCGTAAGCTCTTTTATATTTAGTTTTTAATTTGTATACTATGAACAGAGGAAAGAAGAAAGTGGGGAAAAGATAAAAACAGAGAAAAATTTAATCTGTTCAAAAATGTAAAATACCTTCCTAATTACACGTGTAAATTTAAAACAAATATTTAATTTTTAGTTAAGGATAAACTAGAAAGTAAAGTTATTGGTAGTCTTGGTCGGAAAAAAAATTTGAAAACTTTAAAAAAAAAGAAAAAAATCTGAAAGGTTTCAGATTTTAAATTACATCCAAAGGGGCGTTTTTTAACGTTTTGTGTGTTACCTTTATTTATTAAATATCATGTTATTCGCAATTAAACCATAAAATTAAGTTCAACAGCAATATCGCAAATTAATTTTAAACTGAGTATATCTTTAGAATTTCTGATACACAGTTCCGCGCGCTTTAGATAAAAAGGCCCCCCTTCCCAGTAGAGTGTTGCCATTGCTTGCTTTAAATCGTTTGTTCATCAAAAATTTTTTAAAGTTTTATGATATATAAAATAAATAATAAAGCAAATTCCAAATTCGGGCTTCCAAATGCGCATATTTGGGTGGAAACGTACGTTATTCAAAATTGGATGACTCAAAGTACCATTGTTTTATCACATTTGGAGAATTATATATACATTTATGCAGATTCTTCATTATTTAATTTCTTTAAACATAATACAGCGCTGCAACATTTGGTGAATACAGTTTGAAAAGTGATTCAGATTTTTAATGTTTCCAACGCAAAATCGCAAAACGAAAACAATAGTCCTTCAGGGACAAAGCCCTTTTGGACTAATAATAAAAAAAAGAATATTTGACTAACAAATAAAAAAGATTTCTGCTAAAGATTGTAAACAAATCCGTTGTATCGGTTAATCCTCATGTACGAGTTTAGAGAATTTCGAAGTTTGCTGTAGTTATATAAAATAGCATTAAATATGCACGAAATTGGACAAACCCAAGAAGATTACTCGTAATATCCGGGAGGACAAATCGGGTTCGCTCCAGTGGTGTTTGATTGTAATTTCAGTTAAAATACCTAGGTCTCATATTCCTTTACCCCTGGCGATCCACTAAAAAGCGAGCATCAAAACTGTCCAGAAATTAGAAAATAGAAGTTTTAATTTTTTCTACACTCAAGCGGAATCTCTAATTTCTCTTACCCAACTTTCTCTTAATTAAACGTTTTTTGTTTCCCAGAATATCTATTAACACTAAGTGTTACACATTAGGAGTCTTTTTGGACTTATTCTCGTGGTTACTTGCATTTATTTTCACGAATATTTCTATGTTTGTTAAAAAAAAAGGTTTAAAACTGAAATTTCCATTTTGGATGTATTGATTCTTTTTTTTTGGTGGGGGGGCAATAAAGATTATTCAATTTAAATTACTTCAGTAATAAATTCCGCAAACATAACCATTCAGCTCTTCAAGCGGCCTTCAACAATTTAGTTTCCCTTAACAATATCGTTTTGATTCAACATTTGATAGGGAAGCATATTCACTTTTTACTTCCTCAGTTTGTTTTTCTACTCCTTCGGAAACCACGTTTTCATTATACCTTGCAAATGTTTTCTTCCTTTGTCATTCAAGGTTTTCGCTGTTTAAAATTTACTCATTGATATGCATATTGTCTAGTTTGCTTAAAAACCACCTAATTTTACTTTTATTTTTTTTTTCTGAATTTTAAATAATTTCGGTTCTTATTCTCTTAAATTTGTAAGGTATTTATTTATATTATCTGACCAGTTATTTTAGATTAAGTCTATTTACTGTCATTCTCCCTGTCCGTTTATAAAGTATTTCTCATGCATTTTTAGCATGCCTTCGTGTTGTAATGGTCAGCACACTCGGCGCGTATTCGAGAAGTCCGAGGTTCGAGTCCCGGTGAGGGCATTGCTCATTTTTCACGCTTGCAGCATCAAAAAATCCTAAGGTTTCTTCAATGGCGCCCGAACTAAAAAAGGTGTTGGGTGATGATTCTCCGCCACCAAAATTAGACGATTGGGTCCTCTAATCTCCAGTCGCCTTTTAAAAGGGGGAGTATGTAAGGTATTTCTCCCGCCCTTTTAGCATGCCTTTGTGGTGTAATGGTCAGCATATTGGGCGCGTATTCGAGAGGTCCGTGGTTCCAGTCCCAGCAAGAGCATTGCTGATTTTTCATCTCTCCTGCTTTAAAATAAATACCTGATGTCTCTACACGCTTTCCTACCAGAATGCTTATTTTCGCTGGCGCTTATTCAAATTAAGTAGAAAGAGGTAGCATTAAAAGGAAGATTGTAGGTTGTTTAATCAAAGTGTGTTCCTTCTATCGAAATACACGTTACTACTTGAAATTCTACGATAGCAGTCTGTCTTCGGCGGTGCTTCATTCTTGCCAATTGTGCTTGTCCCGCCGGTATCGGTTTGAGCTACTTTCTCATTAATCCTTTCTGTGTAACCTTTTACTAAGGCTAATTTACTGTATAACTTAGTTCATTTAACATTCTTAGTTGCGCCACAAATGCTGGTTGGTTTTGTAAGCAAGATAACTGCCTTGTGTTAATTATTTGGATTATTAATAAAAGTCTAAATTATTATAAAAGGGTCTTTTACACCCTTTTTATGTTCTCTGTTTAATACAGTGTGTAACTTTATAAAGAACCCCTACAAATAGTATTTCAAAATGATATTTTTGTCTGTTATGAAAAGGAGTGGAATTTATGAAAATTTCTTAAAGAATTCGAATTAATATGTTTGTTTCTGTAACCACTCTTTTTCTATAACTCATTTTCTCTAAAGTATCTAAAGAAACTCCAGTCCAATGAATGTTTGATTTGTAAAATGGACTAATATTTTAATTTCATTCGCAAGCTAAGGCAAGAGGATAGCAATCACCTTTAAGAAAGTGTAAAAAACAATAACTTAAATGTTTCATACTCCTTAACTGTATCTGATTTATCTGTTCCCAGTTTGAATATTTGGCCATTATTTATTTGCAACATTTGACTTTTTACATTTTGACTAGAGTTGCTTATTAATCAACAATATTATCAGCTATATCTAAAGCACATTATAAAGCTAACAATTGCAAGATATTTAAAACAATTTGAAATTTGATAATTGACAAAATTTACAAAAAGTACTTTTTGGCGTTGATATTAAATGCAAGTACTTAAGTCGAATACTAAGCGACAAACGAGTGATCTACTTGCTTCAAGAATGAATTATTCCGCCAAGGAAAAATGTCATTTATTACTTGCCTTGTGGGTCAGTTTTAAAGAATAAATTCAAATTGGTAACAATAAAGCAAAGAACAGTGCTTCGATGTTAGCTATCTTACGCGCCACTCTTCCTCAAATTCGTGTTCTACAAGATACGAATCTGGCATAGGTTCTATTCTTCTCGTCTTAAACTTCTCTTCTTTTTAGTCCTAACTCATTGGAAGCAGGGGCCCAGTGACAACATTATGAGGGCTTTGCGAAGGACCCGCAGCCCAAGGGGGCGATTTATTTATCATCCGCCCACAGGCCGTTTTCTGCTAAAGAGCTCTTTTATAAGCAAATTCTCGGCTTTATATCAGTGTACCCGACTTGGGCGGAAGCCGGCTTTCCTGTCTTGACTCTTTCCTCCGGCTTACTGTCGTTTTTATTACACAGACGCATTCTCCCTTGTTATGTTCTTTTCTTCGATCTGCCAAGTCAGAATAAATTTACAGTAATTGAAGCCATTATTCTGCAGCGATAAGAACAGTGTAACATTCAGTAGTACATTAAAACAAAGAAAATGATTTTTAAGTTTAAAGTAAACATTTTGTGTCCAATTATTGCTTTTTACAAAGTTCTTCTTATGACAATTATTTGTTTACAAGATTTATACTGTAAGACAGCGGTTACCAAAATTCATTATGACTGGTGGAGCCTTTTCAGAATCAACTGCTCTAGGGGAGCTCCTTAGGCCTATCATATGTCTTACTGTTAATGTTGTTTAAGAATAGTATGACAGGGTACAAAAAAGTGTAGGTATTGAAGGAATGTAAAGTAAAAAGATATCTTAACATCTGGACAATGTTCATGGAACGAGATTATGTTTTAAAATTTTTAAATGCATCATAATATCTAAATTTATTCTCAACGTGATATTGTCAAAAATTGTCCATACATAAAATTTCTTCCAATGTTCAATAAATCAAACCAGTTTATGTTACAGCAGATATTTCACATTACTGCTGAGAGCATCATTAGGTCCTTACTATAAATTACGTTTTAGCAAATTAATCATTATATGCCATTCAATTAATACATATATTCATTCATTATTTGTTAGTTGAAATATTTATTATTCCTTATAGATGACAATTAGAAATTAATTTTACTATTCTGCAACTATAATGCGCTGGAGAACGAAATTAAGGCACAATATAAAAAGCTTAAAATTATTTAATGAAACACATGGTAGGTATTTCCCATTTGGGGGAGGTAGTTTAGATGTAGCTGTTGGTACATGGAGACAAACATGGAGAAAATAACTTGTTCCGTGTTTATGCAGGTTCTGTATATTGTTTTGATGTACGTATACTAGAGAGATGTGTAGTTGAGAAAAACAGAAGCCCTAATTTTCGTTTTCCGACAAAATTTTGAATTGATTTTAAATATAGCCAAAACTCACATAGATACTGGTTTTTTATGTCAAATCTAGGAGGACCTGGTATTCTTCGGAGGTGAATGAGCGAGAAACTTCTCAAACGTGCATTCCCAAGTAATAGCCAAGCATCGTCTACCAAAGACGACATGTAATTCAACTAAAGGTGCGTTCACACGATTATGCTAGGGACATAAATAACAAAATAAAATAAAACGCACCTCGCCGGCGAAAAGTCATGCAAACGAAGACGGGAGCGAAGTCTGCGTTTAGCCAATAGAATTATTGAAGAAAAAAAAATCGTGTGATACTCACAGAAGGCTGCAAGTTCAAAGAGTTTCATCTTCTGTTTCGTAATCTGGTCAGAAGAATATCACACTCGGTTCGTTATATAGTGAAATTTTCTTTATTAATCAATGTAACAACTCTGATAGTAGAGATTAAACAGTTATTATATGCACAAATAAGATTTTATGCAAATTAAGGTTTATAAAATTGTTTTCGCATACAGTATATAAAGAGAATTAAATGATTTGAAACACCATTCATCATACAATAAAATCAACTTCATATTTTTTAATCTTCCCCGCCCTTCCCTTTCTTGCTTGTTTATGTGTGGTATGGAAGTACGTGTAAGGTAATTTCTGTAATAAGTAAAGCCTCGTATAATTTGATTATTCTCTATATAATTATTGCTCAAATAAATTAGAAGAAAAAGGTTTATTCAATGAAATTTCTAAAAGCTAGCTTTGATTTACAGTGGTTACGGGTGAGGTTCGAATTCGTCACCTTTCCCTTTATAATACAGCGTGCTGAACACTCAGATATCTGCGACAGCAGTTTTCATGGAAAGTAAAGTAACAAGTAGAAGTCACTGCAAAGGTAATTTAATTAATATTCAGTAAATGAGTGCCGTATGACCCAAGTTGTAACTGTTCTAGAAGATTTCGTAACTGTATTTTATTGAATATTCTTTCACAGTCAACTGTTGTTGTTGTTTCACAATCAGAAGTTAGTGTTTGATATTGTTGAAGTTAGTTTTTGTTTTTGTATTTAATATTAGGATAATTATAGAGCTTCTTGTTACACATGAAATACTTTCGTTATTTGCAATAATTAAGGAGAATTTTGTAAGGCAGAAAATTTGATTTCGTAGAAACTGTAATTTATTTAGGCACCTATTTCTTACGGGATTACATACAGGTCAAGCATATGGATATGCTGGTCGAATCATTGCTTTATAAATACGCAGTTTTTTATCTTTAATGAGAATTTGAAATTTATACCAATCTACATGGTTTGAGATAATTGAGGATGCTATAAACAATGCTGATGATTTTATTCCTGTGGAACAGTTACGATCTCTTTAAAAAAACTCATCGCTATGTGGTTCCGACGCCATATTGAAAAGTGTAAACAAGAAGTTTTTCCCGATTATGACACGTGATAAGAACTCAGTCAGCTATTGGCTGTTCGTTCACGTCGCGGGCAAAAAAAAAAGCTGAACACGAGCGAATTCAGGTTTATGTCTTCTTCGTAATGCGAATTTAGCGGCAATGATCACAGAGACGCACGTCAATCCCTGTAATCGCACAAATTTAGCGAACTACAGATGTTACCGCTGTGATAGACTCAGCCACAGAGGTGGAGGCGCAGCTATTTTTGTCAAGAACTCTCTTCAATCTTGCTATATTAGCGAAGACCGTAGAAATGGCCACGATTTAATCACTGTCTCAGTTTTACTACCAGCATTTGGAATTGTTTATTTTAGTGCTATGTACAATCCTCCTAAATGCTCACTGGATGAGAATATTCTTGCTGACTTACTTCCTACTGACAAACCAATTATTCTTGCAGGCGATTTAAACGCCAAAAATGTCGAATGGAACTGCAGACGGACTAATAGAAATGGCAATACGCTATTTAATTTTATCAATAATCATCCAGTTTACTACAACGCTCCTTCAGAGTATACCTACCTACCTAGTCAAGTTAATAGAGGGGGATATTCTTGATGTTCTGATTTCTACTGCCTCTATCCCCATCTACCTTGAGACAAAAATGGAACTTACTTCAGATCATATACCTGTTGTTGCCACTCTAGGCACGAACAAAGTTCCTGACGCTAAATTTACTAAAAGGACTGATTGGAAGATCTTTAATGAATTTCTTGTCAACAATCCGCCACTTATTCAATCCTTAAAGACTACTTCTGATATTGAACTTGCTGTTGACTCCCTCACTAGTAGAATCCAAAGTGCTTACAACTATGCGACGAAAAAACTCCCAATGGAGCAAAATCCTGAAATTCTCCCAACATACATTAGACAACAAATCAAAGACAGAAATAAGCTTCTTTATTTACTTATGATGTGAGATACTGTATCCAAGACTATCTTAACGGCCCCTCGGCCCGCTTCAAGACTGATTTTACGACTCCCAAGGAAATTATTGAAATTATTAAAAAACTCAAAAATCGTAAAGCACCAGGATATGATGATATAAATAATATCACAATTAAAAATTTACCTCTTAACATCATTACTAAACTCACCAGTATACTAAACGCCTGTCTGGACAAATCCTATTTCCCTAAGAAATGGAAAACTGCAAAAATCATTCTTATACCTAAACCAGGCAAAGATTGTACAACACCTGAAGGTTACAGACCTATTAGCCTACTGCCCGGACTTGGCAAGATCTTTGAAAGAGTAATTCTTCACAGAATGGAACAATACATTACTAGACTTCCTCCGGAGCAATTCGGATTCAGAAAAGGATTATCTACCACTAAACAACTTGTCAGATTAGCAGAATTTATTGGCTCCGCCCTGTATAATAATCAGAAAGTTGCCCTCCTCATGCTGGACGTGGCGAAAGCTTTCGACCGCGTCTGGCATGAGGGGCTTATTTTCAAGCTCATCTCGTTTAACTTTCAACGTGAAATGATCCAGCTGATTTATTCTTTTATCAAGAACAGAAACTTCTTTGTCTCCTTTGGAAATGATAAATCTGATCTCCGTTACATCAGGGCAGGTATAGCACAGGGCTCTATCTTGGGCCCTGTTCTCTACTTATTCTATGTAGCCGACTTTCCAAATGTTTTTAAGGATTTAAATAACTTCCTAGGCTGCTATGCTGACGATACGGCTCTTGCCGTTAAGTCACTTAGCCCCACCATAGCAATAAATAAATTACAGGAAATTATGCCACATATTGAACACTGGTGTACAAAATGGAGGATCGCAATAAATGCCGACAAATCGCAGCTCATGATTATTAGCAAGAAGATTTCCCGGAATCCACCTGATGTAAAACTGAAATTATTTGATACTGAAATTCCACTTGTTACTAAAACTAAATACTTAGGAGTGACTATCAGTCAAAAATTCACATGGACTGAACATATCAAGAATGTTCGAAGTAAAGCCTATGGCACTATGAAAAGTCTCATGCCTATGCTGGGAAGATACTCTCAACTAGACTTAAAGCGAAAAAGACATATTTGCACTGCTATAGGCCGCCCGATTATGTGCTATGCCTCTCCTGTCTGGGCAACTGTTAAACACAGAGACCTACAAAAAATACAAGTCTTACAAAACAAATTCCTGCGACTTATTACTGACGCCCACTACTTCGTTTCAAATGAAACTCTACACAAAGACTTAAAAATTGAATACATTAAGGACTTCATTCATAGAATGAATGAAAATTTCTTTAAAAAAGCACTGACTTGTCCGTTCTTAGACCATTTTGATGTCTTCAACTATATCATCTTTGAAGAAGATAAAAATATCCGTCCGCTCGTAGCCCACCTCTGTGGTTCAAACTTTCCCACCTAGCAATTATTCTGCCTCACTTGACATTGTATATATTGTATATATTGTTTTACATATCATTTTGCACTGCATATTAATGTTATATTTTACCTGTATGTCATGTATTTAAATGTATCTTTTCTTTTTCGCACTGTTATGTAACTTCTTATGTTTTTCCACATGTCAGGAACATCAAATGATCTTGATCAGTCTTGCTTTCTCTTGTACTTTCTCTGGACTTTCTCCATTGACGCTGGGTCACCCCCCTCCTTTCCACTTCCATCTTTCATTCACCTATCAGGACTTCTCACCGTCATGTGCCCTTGGCGTATCTTCAGGAGCCGATAACGCTGCATTGACTAGCAGCGCTTCGGCCATACCTATATGGACTGGACTGGACTTTAGCGGCAAAAAAAATAACGGCAACCACGTCGTATTCGTTCGGACGACTCTTTAGCGAACTTCGACGTTCAAAATGTAATTTCTAAATTTCGGATTTTTATTTTGCTTTTACTTTTCGCTTCTTCAACTTCATTTAATTTTTATTTATTTTGTATTCCTTGGACTACCTAGGCGGCTGGAGGATATTGCGCTTGGATAATATTCGAAACAACCAGTTACTTTATGTTAATTCTCTTCTTTCTTTCTGTTTTCTCATCGATCTTCACTAGGGAAAAAAAGAAAAAACGAGGAATCAGATGGTTCCTGAATTGAAGCAGCTCATATTTTAATGAATGTTAATTTTGTTTTTATTTAATAGTTTGTCAGGAGTAATTGTGATGAGAGGTAATTTATTGTAAATGCCAATTTAGATCTGGTTTATTTTGTGTTAATTTAAGTTGCAAGGAATCAGCCTTTTACTAAATGTAATTTGTGGCTAATCTTTTATAATACAAGTGACTTTTCAATATGTCTTCATAAATATTAGACTTGAGAAGAATAAAAAAAATTCTTTATTTTAAAACTAAGTAAGATGAACAGAAAGTCTAGTTCTTCCAAATCAGACAGCATTTATGACGAGAACTAAGAATAGAAATTCAATGTAAAAGTAAACCTAAACAGTTAATAGGCAAAGGCTATGCAGAGTAGTTTAAACGTCGGCCATTAAAGTTAAAAAGTTGACTCTTAAATCTTCACCAGTGTGAAACTACTATTGGCAATTATAATGCGCGATCGAAGACAGAAACTCCTATCTTCGAATAGCCCTGCTAGCAGCGTGGCCTTCATTAGGCAAAACACGCTCTATCTAAACCATCCCAAACCCTCATTTAAATACACGCGAATTCATTTCTATTTTGGTGAGAAAACGCAAAGAGACTAGTGACAGTAAAAATTTTAGACAGTAAAATTAATAATCAACTTTGGAAGCATAAATTAACTTTAGACTCTGGGAGACGTAAGCGAATTACCGCCATTTCTTGGAAATTATAATATAAATGTACTAAGAGTATAAAAAAACTCTTTTTTACTTCCTTGTACGAAATAAAAAGGAAGTATTGTAATCGCGAAAAATTTCGGGTATCATATTTCAACGAAAATATCTATTTTGACCGTATCGAATGCAATTTAATGATGTTTTTGCATGACATCTGTAAGTAAGGACAGAATAAAAAACTCTTTCCACCCCAAAAAAATTATAAAACTGATTTAAAATGGATTCTGAAGAGAATTTTTCATGGCGTCTGTGCGTATGTATGTATGTATCTCGCATAACCCAAAAGCGAGTAGCCCCAGAACGTTGAAATTTTGTATATAAGACTGCTGTAACATGTAGATGTGCACCTCCCATTTTGATTGCAATCGGCTGCACCAAACGTATATACAATATCAACTCTGTTACACGTCTCAGTGATCTCAGTTTCTTTATTCTTATTATGTTTGTAAATTGTGCATTTTTTGCTTTAAAAATGATTGAATTATTTTGTTTTTATCTTCCAATTAAGTTTTTTATGCCTTTAGTTAATCTGCATGCTATAGTTTAAGTGTGGCTGATCCTAATGTTTTTGCCCATAGCAACCATATTTGTGTACATTTGAAACTTAGTAGAATAGTGAATTTGTTGCCAATCTAGAGAAATTAAGCTTCGCAAAAACAGATAACGCCTTCTTTTATTATTGAGAATTAAATCATGCTTAATCCATTCTGGAATTTATTCGAGGAAATAAGTGTTTAACGTTTACTTCGTAATTATTAGTATAGATATTTTGAGTTTTTATGTATTTTTGCCTTGTCGCGAAGGGAGAACTGAATTAATTGAATGAGAAATACTGAGTCTTCTGTGAAACACTGGGTCTTTTTTTTATTTCTTTGTTATGTGGCAACGATTAGATAGTTCTTCAGATGATATGCATGATTTTTTGGGCATTCTGAGTTATAAAACGAGTGGGATGTAACGCTGTTAAGTGAACCTAGTGACAAAGTATCACTGTGGTAAACAAATATAGTGAATTTTAAACAGTGCATTTATTTTATTGTGGTTTATGCACTATCGACGAAGTAGATTTAATTCAATCCAATAAGTTCAAATGAAATGCAAGAAAAATGCGTAAAGTTTAATATTCCGTAAAAGGAAGTCATGTGGTGTACACATCAGATTATTTTAAACTCAGTATATTAACATAAGCCACGTCTTTCGTTTATAAAATCAGCCAGCATTAATGGCGTAACTCAGAAGTAAGGAATTTAAATTAAACTGAGTCGTAGTTTAGCCAAAGCCACATAGAGAGAATACGCACAAGTTGGCTCAAACCTAATATCATCGTAACAAGCCTAATGCCGAGAAAAATGCAACGCCGCAGACGAACTGCTAATAAGATGTTTACTAGTAATGTGGCCTTCAGTAGGTGGAACACGCTCTAATTCAACAGTTGAAGACCTCCCTTTAAATATAATCTCGTTGTTTCTCATTTGAATATGCATGAACTAAAATTTGTATTCTGATAGGAAAATGGAAAAGGAAAATGACAGAATATTTTTTTAACATAAAATGACCGGTCGATAAAAATAATGGATACTTTAACAGATTCTTAGTATAAAATAACTAGTTAAATAAATTAAATAAACTCTGCAAAATTTTCTATTTGATATGATTTACAAGGATTTTGTAGTTACTAAAAATATGGAATAAGCTTTTATGTTTCATTCTATTTTGAGCTGTTATTTGAATAACAGCACAGTCATCTAAACGTAATGGAGATAATTAGTCAAGGTGTGATAACGTTCGATGAGTTGGAAAAGTTAGTTAAAATAAACATTGGAATACCATCCCATGTAATTCACCTCTGCTCTTTATTTATATTTGCATTAATCAGAGAAAACGTTCTCTTTGGTGGCAAGAAAAAAACCTAAAAAAATAATTAATAGTTTTTGATGTCCGCATGTGTATTATACACCAATTCTTGATTATCCGTATTAATTTTCAAGTAGGCACGGATAACAGGATACATGGATAATTCAAATATTTTTCCGTAACAGAAAATTAATTCGTCATTTGTAGAGACATTAGGTTATTTCGAAGCCGGAGACATGAAAAATGAGTAATGCCCTCGCCGGGACTCGAACCACGGACCTCTCGAATACGTGTTGAATATGCTGACCACAACACCACGAAGGCATGCTAATAAGGCGGGAGAAATACCTTATACAGTTATTTCAAAATAAAAATAAAATACCAATATTATTTGAACCAACTTTACATATAGTTTATCTTTCATCTGGAAAAAGTATTTTATGTTTTAATTGTGCTGAATATTCAGATAATATGCAGCATACTGCACAGTGTTATGATGTCACCAAGTTAGAACTCAGTTCATTACGTTGTATGTCTTAATACTTGAAGATCATATTATAGCTTGCCCACACTTACTAATGTCCTACTACGGCTAATCTCTACCTTACACTACCACCTTCGTTTTCGCATTCTTCAAGCAATTTCCTATGAATTACAGTAATCAGCAAATCTTGGTGTAAGAAACCACTTTAGTTTATATCTTTCTTGATGCCTTGAGAAGCTCAGCATTTATATTTTAAAAATCCTGAAAAACTAGAAGTGATTTTAACAGGTAGTATTCTTGTATATATATGTATATGGCTTCATCGTATATAATAATTGCGTTAGACATTCCTACACTAACGCTAATATTTCCAGCATATATGAATAGAATTAATTTTAGATGACTATGACATTTTTAATTTTTCATCTGACTGAGAGATTCCGAGCTTATTTTCTAAAATTATTTAAAAAACACATTATGTGAGCCAGCACATGAAGTTCCTTGAAGAAGGTTATTTGTTTCACTAAGAAGAGAATTTCTAAATTTCCCTGAAAAGTCAGAACTCTCTATTTCATGGCATGTTAATATCGGTTACTCACAAAAATATCCTGAAAGCTGAAACTTATTTCTACTCAAAGCCTCTAAATTGATTAAGTTTCAAAGATGCTGCATTTATTACTGCAGTATAAGCTGCGACTTAATTTTTTTTATTTCATTTCGTAGAATGAAAGAACTAAATTCATTTTTTATATGTTATTTTGTAGTTTTTAGTTTAAAAAGCTGTTATACAAAGAGAAAAATGAAAAACAGGAAAAGACAGTTTACCTTTATTAACCTTTTTGACTACGAATAACATTTTTAAGAATCGCAAAAATTTTCTCTGTTGTGTGTGTGGTAAAAATACATATTTTAAGTTTTCTTTAATGCCTTTTGAATACTTTTACAAAAATTTCAGAACGTTCTCATAAATGCATAATTAATGCAACTGTCGCATCGCAGCCTGAATATTTCTAACACTGGCAAAATTCAATTCGAGTTTAAATATAAAACGACAGCGTTTTTTTATATTCGAGCTGCATTAGTATCTATTTTTTAATTGTAATGAGCATCGAATAAATTTTGAACTCTTCCCAGTTATTAATAATTCA
Organism: Stegodyphus mimosarum; assembly: GCA_000611955.2. Lineage (NCBI taxonomy): Eukaryota > Metazoa > Arthropoda > Arachnida > Araneae > Eresidae > Stegodyphus > Stegodyphus mimosarum. The sequence continues at coordinate 314,073 of KK112617.1, read as the reverse complement.
AGTATAGAAGCGGTTTTATTCGACTTGTATCAGAATGATTCCTATTATTGCGCATTCCTTTTAAGAGACATTTTGTGATATTTATTACTGTCTCTTAAAATTTAGATATTTTTCTAATTTTCTTGGGAATGAATGTTTGAACTCCTTCTTGCTGAATGTAGAAATATCCTTTCCGAATTTTACTTTATTTTTGAACTTTGTAATATGGATATTTGCCTTCCTATGTAAACATAAGTAAATATCTACGTTCATGTTTCCAATAAAAATTATTTTCTTACACTGGCTACGATGTCATACTTTTCTTTTGCATTTATCTCGGAAACTATGGGTCATAAAGGTGCAGTTCTGTAGTTATTTTTTTAGGTATTCAAAACGACGAATCCGACTATGCAGAGTTTGGGCGGTCTTGATGGGACACTCTGTATGTCCATGACAACGTAACGTAACAGTTCAAGAATTATGCAAATATTCCAGGTAATATATTTATCCTGTACTTATGTACTTGTATACAATATCCTGTACTTATATATTTTGTTTGGGAAATTGAAACTTATTAGTGCCCATTATATTTGTGCTGTACTTTTATTAGTAGGAAAAGGACTGAAGAATTACAAAATATACGGAGAAGTCGTCCCTCTAAAAGCGAAATGCATTCATATTTATTCAAATTTCAAATTTAAGAAATTCCATTTTCTTAAAGCCCTTGTAAGATATCTTCACTGCATACAGATAATTGCTGCTAGGAAACGACATTTACAGTCATTACTGAAACATCGAAACGAACCAAACAAATAGTTTTGCGGTGTTCTTTATATCCAAAATTTTTTCTCCGAAATAGCGGAAGCCTCCCGTTTTATAAGAATTTTTCAGTTTTTAAAGGATATATTACTCCACAGTACCTCAAATAATCGGAAATATAGGGAATATATCAATTTAATCATTCAGATTCTTGTTTAACATATAACAGTTACTGAAAATTTGAAACCTATTAGTCTATCAAAAGTCGATATCGGTATTTTAATGGCAAATATTTACTCGCGCATAAACATGTGAGTCCCGTCTAAATTAAGCAGAAATTTTGATAGATTAAGAATTCCATATACTTACTTTTTTTGGAATTCTAATCCCAACAGAAAATGTAAGGTTTTAGTTAAACTAACCAAGTTTTATTTTAATTTAAATCTTTTCTATCTCCTCTCTGCTTCAACTTCCTGTCAGAAGAAGCGCGCGTTTTTAGCTTATGCTAATTTTTGAAGTTCAGCCAAGTACTATTTAAGCCAGAGGTAGAAACCTCTCGGTGTGTGAGAGTTCAGACTCAGATCACGGTCACGCCGCTCAACGTTCGCCTGACCAGCTAGCAGTTTAAATTTATAAGCCATAGTGCTTACTACGTGATTGTATTGTAAAACAAATTAAAGTGCGGTAGTATTTAGTATACCTTGCTACGCACCCTTTTCGGTAGAGGCCAACTTCCGCGAATTGCTCTGCGAAGCAAAGTTTAATTAAGTTCTATTTTAGGTTTAGTTTTAAAATTATTTGATTGTTAAGTTCGACCCAAGTGTGGTCTTTTACTTTCTGTATCTCTCCCGAATTGGGAGGTTTGTATTTAATAGTGATTGAATAAAAGAGGATTTCAAATCCCTTCACGTGCAGTTATTATCCAGCCCAGCAGATACATCAGAACATAGCGTACCTTCCGCTCCCTGTTCCAGTTCAGGACTTAGAACGTAAGGATAAGAACCCTTTACAGAATTTACAATGTTTCCAAAAAAGATGCACAGAACACTAAGTCCTGACAATGGCGCCCGAACAGAAAGAAGAGGATGGCCTCAGCAACAAGAATACGAACCTGAGACACCTGCTGTACCTGTCCAGAATCCTGAGATAGCACCTCCTGGCATAGAAGGATTCGGCTACATCGTACAAACCATGCGAGCAGCCATGAAGCCAGCGGCAAGTTTTGACGGCAAGACAGCCGTAATCAATTTCCTGGAAAAGCTAGACTCCCACTTCATGCTATATCCAGTCCACGAATTTCAGAAAGTCGCTCTTGCTACCAGCGCTTTGAAGGGCCAAGCGCTAAGTTGGTTCAAGTGCATCGGAAAGAATCTCTTGGGGGAACCAGGAAGCCCCACATACACGTATGAAAATTTCAAGAATTCTCTAGTGAAAGCATTTCCCGTGGTGCGAGATCGAGCCAGATTGGAAGCTGAACTGTTTAGCCGATACCAAGAAAGAATAGAAGATTTGTCTAATTTTATTTTGAGGAAAATTCAAGTTTTCAAGCTTTTGTATGGAAGTCGCCCGGATCCTGAAATTATTCAAGTTATACTTCCTAGGCTACTGCCCCAAGTTCAAGATTTCATCGAACTAAGAAATCCAACAACATTAGACAGATTATTTGAGCTCGCGGTACAATTTGAAAGCCGAAGAACAGCCGACAACGAACGACGACGCCAATTTGAGCGAAGAAGTCAGTGGAGTTCGCCAAGACCGCAGCAAAAGCAAAATCAAAGTTACGGGAATAAGGCGAAGCAATGGCCGAAGAAAGATGTGTCTCCTAAAGCGAGCGGCGAACGAAGGGAATTTAATAGAAGAACAAGCAAAGATTCCGAGGGCAACCAGAAGAAAAAGAATTTAAACTAAGAGGGATTTCTTCGAGGAAGGTGAAGAAGTCCGAAGCAGCGCAAAACCCTTCCAAAATCAATTTAAACACCGTGGTCGTTAAGAATTTGAGTTTGCCGAAGATTGAAGTTCTAATCAACAACATACCGGCGACAGCCCTCTTGGATACAGGAGCCCAAAGCAGCTTCGTATCGGAAAGATTCTTTAAGAAGCACTTTCGACGTTACAGAATTTTTAGTGCAAGAGACACGGATGTCATAGCGGCCCAAGGAGAAAAATGTAGCTGTTTAGGAAAAGTACCATTGTTCGTGCGTATCAACAACGAACAGGTAAGAATCCTGTTTTATATTGTGCGTAACCTGCAGACTTGTATTATTCTAGGTGTGGACTTTTTTAGTTTGGCAGAAGCAAAAATTGATTTCAAGGGGGGAGAACTAACATTAAATATGAAGCCAATTGAAGCGAAGAATGATAAGCCCCCGCAGCTGGACTTGGAACATTTACAAGCAGAGGAAAAAGAGAAAATCCAAGGTCTGGTAAGTCACTTTGCGAATTTATTTAGTGATGTACCAGGCTTTACGCAGGTGGTGAACCACGACATTGACACGGGGGACGCTCAGCCAGTTAGGCAAAAGCCATATAGATATGATAGGACAAAAGAGGAAATAATTGAACATCATATTAAAGAGATGTTAAAGAATAAAATCATCACGCCAATTTCTAGCAGTTATGCTAGCCCCGTTGTCCTGTGTAAGAAAAATAATGATTACCCGATTACGCACCCGAAGCGGTGGCGTTTTGCTATAGATTATCGCAAGTTAAATTCAGTTACAAAATATCCTGTATATCCGTTGCCGATAATTGAAGAAATTATTCGAAATATTTCGTCTACAAAATACATGACTACATTAGATCTCACGAGTGGCTATTTTCAGATTGGGGTAAAACCCGAGGACGTACACAAAACCGCGTTCATAACGAAATCTGGTACGTACGCATTTCTTAGAATGCCGTTCGGATTATCCGGCGCGCCGGCAACGTTCCAAAGATGTATGGACATCGTCTTAAGACCAGTCCTTGGTAAAAGCACTTTCATATATTTAGACGATATTATAATTACGAGTAGTACTCTAGAACAACACTTACAAGATTTAAGAAAAGTATTTTCATTGTTAAACGAAGCTGGTTTAAAGATAAATGCGTCTAAATGTAAATTTGCCGCAAAAGAGTTACGTTATTTAGGATTTAAAATTTCCCAAAAGGGAATCGAAACGGATCAGTCAAAAATAGTAGCCATTAGAAATTATCCTGTTCCTAAAACAGCGAAGAAATTATCGTCGTTTCTCGGGATGTGTTCATATTACCGGGCTTTCATTAAAGACTTTGCAAAAATAGCTGAGCCACTGCTAAAGTTGAAAAGAAAAAAAGCTAGGTTTTCGTGGTCAGCAGAAGCCAACTTGGCGTTTCAAAAATTGAAAGACGCATTGACTCAAGCTCCCGTCTTAAAATTTCCAGAAGGGGATAAGGGATTAGAGATTTCAGCGGACGCTTCAGATTTCGCGATTGGTGCAGTGCTTTCCCAAAATGGTCAGCCCGTGGCTTTTTTCAGCCGAACATTAAATGAAACCCAAAGAAACTATTCCGCAACAGAGAGAGAAACTCTCGCAGTGTTAGCATCAGTACAGAAATTTCGTGTGTTCTTTGGAAGTTCTCCAGTAACTGTATATACCGACCACGCGGCGGTCACTAGACTCTATTCTGGAAAAAATTTATCACCCAGATTAATAAGGTGGGCTCTCAAATTACAGGAATATAACCTAATAATTAAACATACGCCGGGAAAAGAAAATGTTGTGGCAGATGCTTTAAGCAGAATTAACTTAGATGAAAATGGAAGTGTAATTAAGATAGCCATGTTAACATCCAAAGTATTAGATTCTCGTGAAACAGTAATAGCCGAACTCAAAAAAGATCCGGAGTTCAAAAATATATACAATTATTTGGCCGACCCTGAGAATTTCAATCATCCGGATATTGTGCCGATAAGAAATAGGGCCGAAAATTACGAATTAATTGACGGACTGTTATTCTATACGAAAGCTACTAATGAGAATCATGAATATAGACCGGTTATCCCAGCTAGCATGAGGTTGAATGTATTAGAAGAGTTGCATGATTGTGCCATTTCGGCTCATTTAGGTATAAGAAAAACTGTTCAGAGAGTTCGCGAGGCAGTTTTCTTTCCAGAACTGCAAAAGTTTACTAGGGCGTATGTCCAGTCGTGCCCAACATGTCAATTAAATAATTATGTTAATTTCCGCCCGGCCGGGTTCCTAAATAGTATTAAATCAGAATTCCCAAATCAAATAATAGGCATCGATTTACTTGGACCTTACCCTCGAAGTAAAGTTAATAAAAGCCGATATCTTTTAGTTATAGTGGATCATTTTAGCAAATGGTTAGAGTTAATTCCGTTAAAACGCGCGTCTGCAAAAATTGTAGTAGATTCAATTCTAAATAAGTATATTTTAAAATACGGGGCGCCCCTAAAAGTTATTTCAGACAATGGTCCTCAGTTTGTTAGTAAAATGTTTGAGGAAATGTGTGCAAAACTGGGCATACGTCATCTAAAGATGGTCCCGTATCGTCCGCAGTCAAACATAGCGGAACGGGTGAATAGAAATGTAGTGAAAATAATTCGTAGTTATGTGAAAAACTATCACTCTACCTGGGATAGCCATATAAATGAATTTGCATTTGCCCTTAGGACCGCCAAACACGATACTACACAAAAAACACCCGCTGAACTCTTCTTAGGAAGAAAGATCTTGACCCCCCTAGATAAACTGTTCTTTGTACAGGAAAGGGCAGAAGAATTTAAAATGAGTGATATACAAAAGTTAATACGGGAAGCGACGGAAAATATAGAAATGGCCCAAAGAAAACAGAAATTGTACTATGACCTAAAAAGAAGAGAGGTCAAGTACAATGTGGGAGATGAAGTGTTGAAGATTAAACACAACTTGTCAAATGCCCCAGAGGAAAAGGTGGGGAAATTTTTTCCGCGTTTTGAAGGCCCGTTCACAATTGAACAAATTACGGGGGCAGTGGTTATATTAAAAAGAAATGATGGTCAAACGCTCAAAGCGAATGTGGACCAAATAAAACCGTTCTATAATCGCAGCAAAATGGCTGTATTTAAAGATTCGTTTCAGGATCCGAGGCAATCGACTAGCCAGGAAGATATACGTCAGCAAAAACAGCAGGAACCAGCTACAACGGCATCGAAATGTCAGAAGAAGAAAGCTCCCCCCCAACAAAGAAATAAGAACCAAAAAGGTGGTTTCAAAAGAAAGTCTCACGATGCAGGTGAACAAATCTACGAACGGAATTACGAGCGCACCAAGAGAAGAAAGCAGAATGGGCAAGGGAAGCCCAATGTATCCAAAAGAACTGTGGAATCATCGGACAGGTGCCTGAGAAGCAAGAAACGTCGATTGCAGCCTGAGAATCAACTTCCCGAATACAGCAGGAACCAGGACAAGCAACGAGCAAGGGCCCAGGAGAGAAGGGCCCAGTCCACCAAACGTCCAGCGGAGCAACCTCCTCTACAAAGGAAATTGCCGAGGATACAACGACGGAATTTCAAAAGAAAAAGAGACGAGCAGGCTCCGAAAGAACAACGAAAAACGAGGAAACTGAACCAGGCCACAACTTACTCAAGTTTTAAAGATTGGGCCAAGAAAAGGATGGACGATCATAATAAGATAAGTACAATTTCGTATTCAAAAGTTTAGTTAATTTTTGAGTATACTGCAAGTTGCAGGACTGATTTTACCTCAAGCGAGGTTGACTTTTACGCCAAGTGAGCGATAAGTTCTCATATGGAAAGTAAAATGTTTTGTTAAAAGAAATTGTAATTCTTAAAGATTTAAAATTACTTAATTTTGTAAATAGATTAATTCTGTAAAAGCAATGAATTGCTGAAAAGAATATGTTAACTAAATGATTTTGTACGACGCTTTGTCTAAAGACTTGTAAAATGTCTAGAATGAAAATTCGGAAAATTGAAAAACACGATTTAGTCTGTAGACTATTAATTCAATGTAATTTGATATTTCAAGAAAGTACCTTGAGAAAGGAATAGGAAGCACTTGCTGTAAGCTTAGAAATTTAACCTATATTTCTGTAAGCTTAGAAATTTAACCTCTATTTACATTTCAGGATTGCTATGAAATTGTTAATGTGTTATGAAATGTAACAAATAATATTATGCTAGCAATGCACGTTAAGTGCAATATTAATGTGAATGTTGTGTGCAAACTGCGTATTTGTATGCATGAAAAGTTAAAGATTGAGCATGTT